>LZPO01076603.1:0-20779 GCA_001675575.1 Neotoma lepida
CAGGACCACAATCAGCACTGCACACAGAGGGTGGTATCTGAGGAAAATTAGACACACGCTGTTATCAGTAGTTTTACCTATTTCTTCCATATCTACATTACATGAACATGGTGAAATAAGCTTATTTTATATACATCAAATGAGTGACCACATTTAGCTCAGTATATTATATGATGCCATATATATAAATGTATGGAAACATTAATATAAACTTGAGTAGCTTCACATTGCTAGAAATTTAGAATAGGTCGTTTGTTGTGGGCAATCACTATGGAGTTTGCAAACTGTTTTTTCTAGTTAATTTTTGTCAACTTACCACAAAGTACATTAAAAAGTTAGTTGTAACACAAACTTCTAAATGGTCTCATTAATTAAAAACCCAGAGCCAGATATTGGGGTAAATTCTGAACGATCACAAAAACAGAACAAGCCACGGCTAACCTTACCTGGCCAACTTCTCAGTCAATCCTGTTTCCTCAAACTGGAAGCCTCTGGGTCCTCATCCAAATGAATCTCAGTTGAACTCCTGCTAAAAGCCTAAAAGCTTAAAAAACCCTGGTTCCTGGTCCTCATGCCTTATATACCTTTCTGCTTTTTGCCATCACTTCCTGGGATTAAAGGCGTGTGCTATCATGCCTGGTTCTGTTTCCAAAATGGCTTTGAATTCAGAGATCCAGATGTATCTCTGCCTCCAGAATGCTAGGATTAAAGGTGTACGTGCCACCATTTTCTGGTCTTTATGTCTATATAGTGGCTGTTCTGTTCTCTGAACCCAGGAAAGCTTTATTAGGATGCACAACCACAGTTAGTGGGCACCTTGGCTAAAAACACCCTCTTCATTGATCTAGTCTGTTGTCATACCTGTAACACATTTTATTAGTTGGTACTTGATTTAGGAGTGCTCAGTGCACTGTGGGCATTGCTGCCCCTAGGCAGGTCATATGAGAAATCAAGTAGAGCAAGTCAATAAGTAGTGTTTTTTCCCCTAAGGGTCTATGCTTTAGTTGCAGACTCCAGAATCCTGCTTTGTCTTCCACTGAGTGTGATCCATGAGCCTAATCAACCATCCCTCTTCACTTTGATATTAGTCAGTGTCTAACCACAATAATAGCATTGCAAGCTAGAACTTGTGGACATGGGAAATGAGGGAAATAACTCCTCATATCTCAGATAGCATATATGAACTCCAATAAAATAGCATTGCAAAGCATGAAAAAAAGAGTATAAGAAAAACATAGGTAAAAGGCAGAGCCTGATACATTTCTAGTGATAAAGTGATGATTTGACAAGAATTGAACTGAAATGTGGATTGTTTCCTGAGGGGAAAATGCTTTACAAAAGTTGTAAGTACTGAGGGAACTTGAATAAAACTTAGCTTACTTAACATTAATTAAAGAATTTCTTAAAATTTAAAATAAAAAGTCTTTGTTTCATCAAAAACTTGCTTAGAGAAATTTGTGTGCTACTTCAGAAAGCTACTGATTGTTGTGTCCTCACTTTTGCATCCTTTCTTCAGGACTGAGTTCTGTGTTGAAAGTACAGTGTCTCCTATGCATTGGCTCTTTCATATTCTTCACAATATAGTTAACTACAAATCTTCCTTTTCTCTTGTAGTTTTCTTGAAAGAGGGTCTCAAAATGTACTGTTGGCAGACTTCAACTCCTGATATAAACTAGGATGCCATAGTTACCACAAGGATATGTGTCTCCTTCCTCCTGAATAGTAGGATTAAAGTATATTCTATCAGCAGGCACATTTCTTCCCTTCTTTTCTGTTTATTATGTTTACAATTTCTTCTTGTACTTGCTAAGCTATTAAGGACTATTTTGAAGAAGAGTGGAGAATATGTATATACTTGTCCAATTTCTGCCCATGTATCTTTACACTGGGTCTCTATATGCAAACCTAGCTTGCTTGTACTTGCTATGAAGGCCAGACTGAAAAAAAAAACAGACAGGGATTTGCCTCCCTCTGCCTCACAAGAGTTTGGATTAAATATATGAATCACTACATACATCTGGCCTCACTAAGGATTTTAATGGAAATTCTTTGAGTTTCTCCTCATATAGTACAATGTTCACAATAGGATTGTTATAAAAAATCTTTTTTAATGTGACTGGTCTGTACAATAATTATTAATTAATAAAGAAGAAACCTTATTAAGTCAAGATGTATTCAGTCTACTGTTTCAGTTGTTTTGTTTTAAATTTGAACTCTGAATGGATGCTGAACTTTGTTAAGAGCCCTTTCTGCCCATATTTGGATAATCATGTGTTTCTATCCTTGAATCTATTGATGTGCCACATTTAATTTACTGATCTGCATATCTTGAACCATCCTTCTATCCCTGGAATGAAGTCATATTTGACACAAGGACAGGTATTTCTGTTGTGTTGTTGAGTTATATTACTCAGTGTTTAGTTGAGAATTTCTGCATCCATGTACCTCAATGTGTTTAGTCTCTAATTTTCTTTATTATGTTCCATTTCTTCAACATTCTTTCCTCCCATATTTACAGAATAGATTTCTGCATGTTTGTAAGTGAGGTTTGTTTCTGGAAGAAAAAATGACTGCTGGTTTTACAAACCAATGTTGATGTTTGTGTATTTTAATTAGAGAATGTGAACACTAACATTTAATTGTTATTGAGAATTATGTAGCTCACTGTTATACCTTCAGCTGATATGTTCTTTTCCATGAGTATGACTCTCTTCATCACTCTGAGAAAGAATATTAATTGTATAATTCACAGTACCTGAGGTACCTGAAATATAACTTCAGATCAAACTTTAAGACTTTCCTGACGTTAATACCTTTAAAATTCAAGCCACATTATAATTGAAAAGTATAACTGGATACCTTAAAACCAGCCATATCAGAATTCATACCTATAACATACCTAAGACCCTTAATGTAATATATCCTCTTTAAATTTTCAAAAACCAATTTCTTTAATACAAATACCTTCAGACACACAGACACAAAATTAAACACACCCTTGTTTGTTTCATTGAACTATGAAAGAATTAATGGGACCAAGAAATGTTCCTCTAGTTAGAAAATTTTTTTACAGGATAAGTTTCAGGGCTGGAAAAATGGCTCAGCTGTCAATAACTGTTGCTGCTCTTGAACAGGGTTCAAGTTTGATTTTTGGTACCCATTTTGTGACACCATGTGGTCTCCTCTTCCCAGGGATCCAAGTTACTGTTTTTGCATTCATATACACCACACATTCCAGTGTTATACAGACATACATGCAAACAAAACACTCATACCCACAGAAAAGAAAAAGAGAGAAAAACGTTATATAATTCATAGTGTACCTAAACGTATCATGAAAATGTTATGTTTATGTATGGCTAGAGATGTTGTCAATGTAGGATCCTGTTGGTAAAAAAGCTTAAAACAAATTTTGTAATAAAAATAATGATTTCTGTATGTATAATTTACTCCTTATTTACAATTAGCCTTAATCTTTCAGCACTGGTGTCAGAGGTTCAGCAGAAGAGAGGAAAATCATTGTGTAGTACTCAGAGTGGTACCAAGAGAATTTTAATTTACTGGAAATAATATCAAACAGTGATAACAAGCATTTTTATATTTGTATTAAAAGACAGAAACATGTTCTAGTATGATAAAAATTCAAGGTATGCATGTCTGAAAACCTCAAAAAATTAATAAAATATCACATCAAAAAGTGAAAAGGAGAGTCATACTAAAGGAGGCTAAAGAATGGTTCCTAATATGACAATCTATTTCATTTCACTAAAGTTACAAGGAAGCTCAAATGGAAACAATTGACAGTGTTACTGCTTTGTAATGGAAATAAGAACAGTTAGGTCAGACTCACCTCTCTACTTCCTGTGGCCCACTCTAGTATGTCTTCATATAAATGGAGCTGCTGACCATGTGGAAAATGTGGGCTAAACTTTCCAATCTTCACTTTAAGGCCAAGACCATTTGGGAAATTCCAAATCTGGAAAATGTCATACTCTGCCTGCAGTTTTTCTTTCTGTTTCATATTCTCTTTGTTCCCAACAGCATAGGTGAAGTGGGTCTTCCTAAGAATGGAGTGCAGCTGAAAGACAGTCAGCATTTTATAGTGTTTGTGCCCTTCCTTGAAGTCAGAAAATATATTCTGATTTCATCATAAATACAACTTTATTAAAAGAGCACAATTGAGAAATCTCAATGAAAGTAAGTGGAATAATATCATAATTATCATAAATTATCATAATGTCTCTAGAATTTTAGTTCTCTCAATGGAAACTACCAAACACAAATGCAGATATATATGAAGATACCAAACATAAATATTAAATATGTACACACCCACACTCATATCCATACAGAGATACATACATAATACAGCCATATACTATTTACTCACACATATATATGTAAACCAAGACACACATGTGAACACAGAAACACATAAAATCACACTTATGCACCCAAACAGAACACAGAAACAGAAACTCAAAAAATGTACGGGCTTACAACACACTCACAAATTCATAGATATATACAGATACAAACACACAGGGAGACATTGATGCAGACAACTTTATGCTCAAATCCAAAGACAGACAGCCACACACACAAATACACACAGATAACCTGAAATACAGATATACACAATATAATCCAAATATACANACAACACACAAAGGCACAAGTAGACACACACACTGACAAAAATACAAAGGAAGATACAGAAACACACATCTATAGAAAAAAAATTGATGTAAGACAAATTGATGCTCACTTCTACAAACAAACATATATGCAGATAGACAGAAATACATATATACACATCAACACAGATATACACCCAGATACACAGAAACAAACAACATATACATCCATAAATGATGATAGCCATCCATCCACACATATGTATACACATGTATGTACTGAACAGAATCCTAACATTATTTTCTGTGTGTTTTCCAGTGCCTAGATTTGGGGCAGAATCAGTTAATAACACATTTGAAAACCATCTCCTACACTGATTACCACATATTTGATAACTAATGAAAAAAGCTTATCTTCCCATCAGGGAGAGGATTAATAATGAAGGACACCTTTGTTTCTAGTATTAGAACAAGGGTGATGATATTCAGGTGCTCTGTAGCAAAATCATTGATTTTTGATAATTTGTGTGTCCCACACCACTGCCTTTGCATTTGAATTGTATAACAACCTCTAGATTTACTATCTCAGGAGGAAAAATGTTCAGAAACTTTATTTAATAAAATATTTCCTAATGAACTAGAATGGTGCATTAGAGAGACTGTTGAAGACTCTGACATTGATTATACCAAATATCATCCAATAGAAGAAACACTACCTTCAAGCAATTAAATTGATATCCTTCCACATTATCCATTGTCTGAAGAAGCTTCTCCTGGAAGAAATGGGCCACCATATGCACAGCATCATAGATATCATAATTGCCATTACTAAAGGCCATGTCAAAAGTCTGTAATATTAGCCATTCCAATGAGGCATTGGACGTGCAGTTCTTCAGTGTCTTACACTTAGAAGCTGAAATTTCACAATTAAAGTTCATCCACTCCAGACTTGCCAGGATTTCATTTGGGGTGAGAGGGCTCAAGGTCTGGAGAAAATTTTTAAAACCAGAAATTTCAGCGTGGTGGTGTGCAAAAGCTAGAGTCCTGTGAAATGAGTCAAGCGTGAAGTCGCTCTTACTGGCAGTGACATCCCACTGTGAGGTGGTGACCCATATTCTCTGTATACCTTGAGATTCCCACATTCTATAACTCAAAGCTAGAGTACCATCTGTGTCACCATAAATGATAACAACATTTGCGGATGATGTCATGATTTGGTTATAATACACTTCAGCTCTTGACATGTATAAATGCATGTTGACTGGAATCATGTTCACAAAGGCGAAGCATATTGTATTTTGTTCGATCTCTCTTCTCAAATCTGAGAGAAACTCAGTACCCTGATCATGGTCTGAGATGGCCAGCCCAACCCAGTTCCAGCTAAAGTGAAGCATGAGAGAGATCATGGCCAGGGCTAGAGATGTATCTTTGGGGGCCATTTGATACAAGTAAGGAAATTGTTCCTGATCACTCAGGATAGGATGGAAGGGTCCAAAGGTAAGTTGAATGACCTGGGACACAGGGAGGAGCATGAAGTCCCATGCACTAAAATAAGTTGTTAAACACACTTTTCTGCAAAGAGTTCTTAAATACCCCCTTACCTGTTACTTCTTCCCTTATCTATACTTTAAAGAGGGAAATATGAAAGGCCCATAAAATTTCTGAATAGTACCCTTGAACTATATAGTTTGACATAAGTATAAGGTCAGTTTCTCCCTCACACTCTACTGAGCATCTTTGAATGGCACCAATAGAGACAGGATTTCTTGCAAAACTACCACACAAAATCTCACCTGCTGAGAATTGTAGAGGTCCATTGCTTTCCCAACTACTAAAGATTCTGCCAAGTTTGGTCCTGAAAGCACCACTGAACATATGTCCAGTTTAACACAGTTATAATTAGGTGCATTATAATGATGTTTTACAGAAGATTGAATGATATCATATGCTTTTGACATGAACTTACAATCACCTGCTAGAAATCCAAATGTTAAAGACATATTTGGTAAAAGATCAGGGTTCCTGTTGACTTCTTCCACTGAAAAAGCTAAGGCCAGTGCAAACTGATTGTTGTCATTTCCTCCTCTGTAAAAGGTTACAGTAATTAATAGGGACAGAGATTTACAGATAATCAAGTGTAATAAATATGAGGACTATCCCGTGCTGAATGGCATTCCTAAGCACCCCCAAAGATTGAAACAAGTTTTCTGTGTTGGGATGTTGGGGTGACATAAGAAGATGGATGCTTAAAAAATATTTAAAGGTTCATGAGAGTACAGTTCATATAAATAAGATGAGCCAATAGCATCTTCCACAGAGAGCCTTGTGAAACTCTGGTTTTTGAGTGCTTACTCAAAAGGTAAGGACAAGGCCACAGGCTTTGACCAAACAGTAAACCTGATCATGATTTCATTTTTAAATTATTGAGCAATATGAAAAATACACATGATGTGTGAGTCATTGAGTATGATATTTTCTTATGAAATTCACTGAACAGGCAAGGAAGTCATAAATGTCAGATGTATGCACAATAGTCTGGGCAACATTTGGCTCTTTTACTTACAATTCTTTATAATCAGTGGGCAATATAGTTAACANATGATATCCTGACCATCTTTATTTTTTTCTTTCTGGTTTATCTATTGTTGCCATAAAATCTTTTTTAAGGGTTTGTTTTTAAATAAATTCAAATATCAGAGAGGGATTCGGTAAAGACGTATATCTATATTCATCTGTGAGTATGGATAGTATTAATGCTCAGTTAGGCCATAAATCTGGAATGGAATCAAGCTGTAGACTAAACTGACTTCAAATGCACAGGAATACACTTTCTCTAGGTCGTGGGTGCAGAGACTAAGGGCATGTACTACCTCTTTAGTATTGTTCACTTATTTTATGTTTACACTGGCATGCCATATATTCACACTGGGTATATGGGACCAACATAATTTTTCTTCTAGAAAACATTGTTTAAAGAACTTCTCAGTTACACTAACACAAGAATAGCATCGTACTGAAATTTGTATGTGCCAGTATTACATGTTTGTGAAATAGAAGACTCTAAAAGGTAAAATGTATGAAAAAAGTTTATAGAGTTTTATGTAAAAAAATGGGTGACAGGTCAGTTGGAAGAGAGTAATACCAGTTTATGTTTATGTATATGGGAAGAATAGTAACTCCTCTTTCTTCCTAGTCATTTCATACCATCTAACCAATAAAGATCAAATATACACAAAATCAAAATATATAGAGTGTTGATATTGGTAAAATAAGCAAATATAATGAATAAAATTACTTAAAGGAGAACAAAAGTGGTAAATGTGATGTGTCAGGGAATAAACAGCTTAGACATAGAGAAATGACACATGCTTCTTAAATAACGGTAAATATGAGCTAGTAAGTAATGCCTTTATCCCTGTTATCAATTGTTGCTGATTATCACAGGCTACAGCTGTCTCTCAGGCAAGTGACAAGGAAAGTAAGCAGTCACAACAATTAGGGATAGCCTCAGTTCTCAAAGAAGGCAAACATATCATTTACAGCCCATATAATCCTTCTTTGCTCTACAGAGAGAGTGAATAAATGGACTTTGAAATAAAAGGCTAGTGATTATACATGTATATAAGTGAACTAAGGAGAAATAGGAATGCATATAAAGTTCAAAGTGGACAAGTCTCCTACTTCCATCCTCGATGCATCTTTAGAAGGCATAGTGTGACCACATGCAGATCATCTGAGAGAGTAAATGAATCTATGTAAACATTTTCTGCAGCTAGTGTGCCACAAATATCATTTGCTAGGAACTACACATTGATGGCATATCCATCAGCTGACCCTACTCTATGGCCATTTACTTGTACCCACTTAGGATGACATTCATTGAAATAGAATGGGGTTTCTTTTAATAAGATATCACCTGCTACTGTGCTATGGAAATTGTGAGGAGGAAGGCTATATGTGATGTGACAAGATATAGAATCTTTTATTCACTCAGATTCCAGGCTTGGAAGTTAGAGGGTAACTGGGAGAAAAACAACACTCTCTGGACAAATTAAATTAGAAAAATGGCATTGAGTCTCTAAAAGAATTCGAGGTAGTTTATTGATGTGCAGGTTGGGAGAACAGGGCAGAAGAAGGCATTGTTCTCATCCTCATCCTCTTGACCACTTATGAAATATTCATGATGGCATTTACACAGAAAGTACAAAGCTCTTACCTTTCTTTGAAAGGTTGTATGAACTCTGATATCTCCACTGGCCCACGTACTGCATCTAGTACGAAGGCACAAGACTCAAATTTTCCATCCTTTTCTTTACTCTGCTTCATTGTCCAAAAGCACCTGGGATGAATGAAATTTGCCACATGAAGTGTGTTCAGGAGCAAGAAGAGTAAACTCAAAGTGAACATTTTTTTTCTGCTCTAACCCTGAGAAATTTGTATTGTGACATGCCGTGCTGATCAGAACATCAAATGGGCACCCGGGTATCTCCACCTGCTTTTATTTCTGTGGCAAAATAAGAGGTTACTTGTGCATTCTTGCTTCACTTTCTTTCTGCGCAGTTGTTTCCTCACCCATTGAGAATACTTTGAAACTCTCTTGCCTGGGGCTCTTCATCTGATGTCTACAATCCATGACATACACTTTGGATGATAAATATATAGGATGATAGTTCAGCTAGTTTCATGAAATCATTCATCTTTTTGGAAAGTAAAGCCCCAGGGAATATGACATTTTTGCAAAAATTGGTCCCATGACTGCCTCAGCAATTTGTTTATGATAATTGCTTTAGAAATGATGTCAGTAGACTTTGTTACATTATCCACAGTGAGATATGCATTATTGGTTCAGGAGGACTCACAAAGTAAGAATCCATGGTTCCACACTGGGAATTGCATCACAAAGTTCATGTCATGGAAAAGCAGCTTCATGTTTAAAGTAATTGAGTTACAGACAGCATTCATAGTGGGGCCTACTCTATACCAGTGGCAGGTACAGAATATCTAACCAATGCCTGTGATTCCATTGTTTGGAAAACCAACAATCATTCCAAATCTTTAATTTTCTGTATCTTGTTCTTGCAAAACTATCCAGTTCATCAAAGAACCACAGTTCACTTACAAATTAAATGTTGATTATTAAATATTCAAAGACCACCAGACCTATGTGCCTCATTTCATATACTATATAAGACATATCATTTCTCTTTCCAATCATTGTTGAGAAGATAATTTGAATATTTAATTTATAAACCAGGATCCCCTCCATGATCTTCAGTCTTCACAGATCAATATCAAGTTTTGACCCATTTCTTCTTGTTTATCTGTGGTTTCCTATGTTGTTTTTTCTCATTTTATAATCCAGTAGTGGCTGCAAAGAAGTCTTATTGAGTATTTTAGAAGCAAATAGAAACTGAAAAGTTACCCTGTGTTTTATGTATAAATTCTTCTCATACAGTTTTCCTACTCATCTACTACAGTTGCATTCTGGAACCTGCACTGCCACTGTGATAATGTTCTGCTGAGTATGGGATGGAGAGCTTCTCTCAATATTTATGGACTACAGACAATGTAATGTAGGGCAAGTCTTTGCTATGGGTGGTGATTTAGTATTTGAGATGAGGCAAACAGGATTACAGTTCTCTTTTCAATTCAATCTTATTGTACCTTTAAAAATAAACATTGAAAAAGTGCATGACCTCTTGTTTTGTGATGAGCTAGGAAAAAATTCCTAGCCCCTTAAACAAATTAACCAATTACAACTGTCCATAAAAAACATTGTTCTAAATAAAAATACTTTAAATCTTGGAAGCACATCCTGCCTCTCTACAATTATGCAATGATTCAGAGCAACTACCATATGGTTTCCTCCACTTACCATGGTGATGATGATAATTAATGGGTACTATTGCTCAATACAAAGATTCTGTGTTACCTCTCATTCTTAAGGTCTCTTGTGTTATCTTTCTCATGCTGTTTATCAGTATCTATTCACCCATGAGTACATTAACAGGGTCTAGGTCTCAATAAGTTGAAAGTTAGGGAAGGAAGAAGGTGCTCTATGCTCCCAAAGGTAATGGAATGAAAATGTAGAGATATTTTAGTGCTAAATATGTATAGAAATTTCTACTTTCAGTGATAGGGTTACTGTTTTTTATGAAAAGGACTAGCAAGTTACTGTCCCTAATACCAAAGAAAGAGACAACAAATGCTGTATTTTTTTACTATTTTATTCTTTGCAGTTCTCAAATACTAATATTATATTCATAAAATTTCTATCGCTCACTTTCATCTTCCTGNTTACCCCCATATAATCCCAAAGACACTCAAATTAGAATTGTTTCTATATGGATATATTTGGGCTGGCAAATTTGAATTAGAAAATATTAGAGATCTGGTCCCAGTAAAGAGTCTCTGTATCTCATAGAGGCAGCGTCCATAAAAGAGACATAGACCTCAGGAGATACTGAATACATGTGATCTGTGATTTTAAAATGCACCCAGCAAAACTGTGGTTAATGAATACATCTTTGGTGAATTCACCAATATAAGTCATTTCATTGAACTGCACCCTGAGACAGAGCCTGCCAGCGCTGATTGGACTAAGAGGTGAGAGTGTTTGACCTCATAGCCAAATACCCCAATCTCTAGGCTTTGGGCCCAAGGGCACAACACCACACCCCCCCACACCACCACCCATTGCAGTCGCAGTTTCAGGCCAGCAGGCACGTCTCCTGCAGACAGGTTGGAATACCACCATTCCCCACCAGACCCTGTCACCCACAAACCACACCCTTCCCAAACCCACCCACACTCTGAGACTGCAGCTGCTCCCTGAGACAGAGTCCACCAGCACCTATTGGACTAAGAGCTGCTCCCTGAGACAGAGTCCCATCAGTACTGATTGGACCAAGAGCCCTGATTAGACCAAGAGCTTCCATTGGACCAAGAGTAACAATTGGACCAAGAGAGGCTCCCTCAGACACAGACACTGCTTGCACCGAATGGAGGAAGAGATGGGTAGATGCCAGTGCAAAAATACAATCAACAACATAAAGACCAATATGACACCATCAGAACCTAGTGGTTCTACATCAGCAAGACCTGAACATCCCAACGCAGAAGAAGCAGAAAAAATTAACCTCAAAAATGACTTTAAGATGATAGAGGCCTTTAAAGAGGAAATGAAAAATTCCCTTCAAGAAATCGAGGAAAAGACAAACAAAAAATTAGAAGAAAACAATAAATCCCTTAAAGAAAGCCAAGAAAAAGCAATTAAACAGGTGAAGGAAACAGTTCAAGATTTGAAAACTGAAATAGAGACAATAAAGAAGACACAAACTGAGGAAATGCTAGAAATGGAATATCTGAGTAAAGGAACAGGAACTATAGATGCAAGCATAACCAATAGAATGCAAGAGATGGAAGAGAGAACCTTTGGCATTGAAGGTATGATAGAGGAAATAGATTCATCAGTCAAAGAAAACATTAAAACCAACAAAGTAATAACACAAAACATCCAGGAAATTTGGGACAACATGAAAAGACCAAACCAAAGATACTATGTTCATAGCAGTACTATTCATAATAGCCAGAACCTGGAAACAACCTAGATGCCCCTCAACTGAAGAATGGATTAAGAAAATGTGGCACATATACACAATGGAGTATTACTCAGCAGAGAAAAACAATGACCACATGAAATTTGCAGGCAAATGGAGAGAACTAGAAAATATCATCCTGAGTGTGGTAACCCAGACCCAGAAGGGCAAACATGGTATGTACTCACTCATAAGTGGAGACTAGATGTAAAGCAAAGGATAACCCACAGCTCCAGGGAGGACCCCAGGAATGATGCATAGACTGCCCACCAAGGAAGAATTGGATGAAATCTACATGGGCAGACTTGGGGTGAGGGGGGAAATGGAGAGCAAGGGATGGAGGATGAGAGAATAGGGGAATGGGAGGTTTGAGATGGAACAGGGACGGAGTGGGAGAGAAAGGAAAGAGATAACATAATAAATGAAGACATTGTGGGAATAGGGAGAAACAGAGTTCTAGGGAGGTTCCCAGGAACCCACAAGGATGACCCCACCTTAAACTACTGGTAATAATCGAGAGGGTGTCTGAACTGGCCTACTCCAGTGATCACATGGATGAATACTCTAACTGTCATAATAGAGCTGTCATCCAGAGACTGATGGAGGCAGATGCAGAGATCAATGGTCAGGCACCAGGCTGAGCTCCAAGAGTCCAATCAATAGGAGAGAGGGGGCTTTCTTTGAGCAAGGGACAATAAAATCATGATGGGAAGGTGTACAAAGAAGGCCTACCAAACTAGTGGAGAAGCATGAACTGTGGACCAATAGCTGAGGAGCCCCCATGGTACTGGAATAGGCCCTCTGGATAGGCAAGACAAATGTCTAGCTTGGACTGTTTGGGGGCCCCCCAGACAGGCAGTGGGATCAGGACCAATCCCTGGTGCTGAATTGGCTTTTTGGAGTCCAGTGCCCATGGTGCGACACTGTGCACCCTTGGTGCAGGGAGGACGTGCTTATACCTGCCTCAAATGAATGTGCCAGGCTCTGCTGACTCCCCATGGGTGACCATACCTTGGAGGAGGTGGGAGTGGGAAGTGGGTTTGGTATGGAAGGCTGGGGGGTGAGAGGAGGGAGGACAGCCATATCTGTAAAAAAATTTCAGAAAGAAAAATAGTATCAGATATGAAATAAAATACTTTTGAATAAAAGAAAAAAAGTATCAACCCAAAGGCACAGAAAATGTATTCAATAAAGTCATAGAATGAAACTTTCCCCACCTAGAAGTGTACAGAACACCAAATAAAAGGGATCCCAAAAAAGTCCCCTTGCCACATAATAATCAAATCACTAAACTTACAGAATAAAGAAAAAATATTAAGAGCTGCAAAGNAAAAAGGCCAAGTAACATATGAAGGCAGACCCATAAGAATAACACCTGACTATACAATGGAGACTCTGAAACCAAAAGGTCTTGTACAGACGTTGTGCAGACACTAAGAGACGATAGATGCCAACCCAGATTATTATACCCAGCAAAACTCTCAATTGCCATCAACAGAGTAAACAAAATAGTCCATGATAAAACCAGATTTCAAAAAATACCTATCGATAAATCCAGCCCTACAGAAAGCACTAGAAGGGAAAATTCAACTTAAGGAAGTTAGATACACCCATGAAAACACAGGCAATAGATAATCTCACACCAACAAATGCCAAAGGGAAACACACAACACTACCACCAAAAGTTAACAGGGATTAACAATCACTGGTCATTAATATCCATTAATATCAATGGACTCATTTCACCTATAAAAAGACACAGGCTAACAGAATGGATAGAAAAACAGGATCTATCCTTCTGCTGTATACAAGAAATACACTTCTACTTCAAAGACAGACACTACTTCAGATTAAAAGGCTGGGAAAAGACTTTCTAATTAAATGGACTTAAGAAGCAAGCTGGTGTAGCTATCCTAATATCTAATAAAATAGACTTCAAACTAAAATCGATCGAAAGAGATTGGGAAGGACATTACATATTTATCACAGGGAAAATCCACCAAGATGATGTCTCAATTCTGAACATTTATGCCCCAAATACAAGGTCACCCACATTTGTAAAAGAAATATTACTAAAGCTTAAATCTCACATCAAACCCCACACACTAGTTGTGGGAGATTTCAACACCCTACTCTCACCAATGGACAGGTCTGCTAGACAGAAACTTAATGGAGAAATAAGGGAACTATAAAACATTATTACCCAAATGGACTTAGTAGATATCTACAGAATATTTCACTCTAACACAAAAGAATATACCTTTTTCTTAGCACCCCACGGAACCTTCTCTAAATTTGACCACATGCTCAGTCACAAAGCAAATCTCAACAGATACAAAACAAATTGGAATAACCTTCTGTATTTTATTGGACCACCATAGCTTAAAGTTAGAATTCAACAACAACAAAAATTACAGAAAGCCTACAATCTCATGGAAAGTGAATAATGCCCAACTGAATCACCAATGCCTCAAGAGAGAAATTAAAGATTTCTTAGACTTCAATGAAAATGAATGGACAACTTACCCAAGCTTATGGGACACTATGAAAACAGTGCTAAGAGGAAAATTCGTAGCACTGTAGCACTGAATGCCCACATAATGAAGATGGAGAAATCTCACACTATCAACTTCATAGCACCTGAAAGCTCTTTAACAAAAAGAAGCAAACTCACTGAGGAGGAATAGATGACAGGAAATAATCAAATTGAGGGCTGAAATCAATAAAATAGAAACAAAGAGAACAATACAAAGAATCAATGAAACAAAGAGTTGGTTCTTTGAAAAAAACCCATAAGATAGAAAAACCCTTGTTCAAATTAACCAGTAGGCAGAGAAAGAGAGCATCCAAGTAACAAAATGAGAAATGAAAAGGGAGATATAACAACAGACAAGAGGAAATCCAGAAATCATCATGTCATACTTCAAACACATGTACTCCACAAAATTGGGAAATTTGAAAGAAATGGACAATTTCCTGGATAGGTACCACATACCAAAGTTAAATCAAGAACCGGTAAACTATTTAAATAGAACCAGTAACCCTTGAGGAAATAGAAAGTCATTAAAAGTCTCCCCCCAAAAAGCCCAGGACCAGATGGTTTAAGCACAGAATTCTACCAGATTTTTAAAGAAGATCTAATACCACTATACTTCAAGTTGTTTCACACAATAGAAATAGAAGGAACATTACCAGACTCTTTTTATGAGGCTACAGTTACCCTGATACCCAAACCACACGAAGATGAAACAAAGAAAGAGAATTACAGACCAATCTCCATCATGAATAGTGATGCAAAAATACTTAATAAAATATTGGCAAACCAAATCCAAGACCACATCAAAAAATTATCCACCATGATCAAATAGGCTTCATCCTAGGGATGCATAGATGGTTTAACATACAAAAATAAGTCAATGTAATACACCATATAAACAAACTGAAAGAAAAAAAACACATTATTATCTCATTAAATGCTGAAAAGCCTTTGACAAAATCGAACACCCCTTCATGATAAAGGTCCTAGAGAGACCCGGAATACAAGGAACATACCTAAACAAAATAAAGGCAATTTACAACAAGCCGACAGCCAACATCAAATTAAATGGAGACAAACTCCAAGTGATTCTACTAAAATCAGGAACAAGGCAAAGCTGTCCACTCTTCCCATATTTATTCAATTTAGTACTTCAAGTTCTAGCTAGAGCAAGAAGACAACAAAAGGAGATCAAAGGGATAGAAATTGGAAAGGAAGAAGTCAAACTTTCACTATTTTCAGATGCTATGATACTATACATAAGTGACTCCAAAAATTCTACTAGGGAACGCCAACAGCTGATAAACTCCTGCAGTAATGTGTCAGGATACAAGATTAACTAAAAAAAATCAGTAGCCCTCCTATGTCACAAATGATAAATGGGCTGAGATGGAAATCAGAGTAATGTCACCCTTTACAATAGCCACAAATAATATAAAATACCTTGGTGTAACTCTAACTAAGGAAGTGAAAGACCTTTATGATAAGAACTTTAGGTATCTGAAGAAAGAAATCAAAGAATATATCAGAAAATTGATGCATCTCCCATGCTCACGGATAGGTAGGATTAACATAGTAAAAATGGCAATCTTACCAAAAGCAATCTACTGATTCCATGCAATCCCCATCAAAATCCCAACACGATTCTTCATAAACCTTGAAAGAACAATATACAACTACATATGGAAAAAAGAAAACCCCAGGATAGCTAAAAGAGTCCTATACATTAAAGCAACCTCTGGAGGCATCACGATGCCTATTATATAGCTATTATATAGCTCTATTATAGAGCTATAGTAATAAGACAGCTTGTTACTGGCATAAAAATGACATGTGGACCAATGGAATTGAATTGAAGACCCTGACATAACCCACACACCTTTGAACACCTGATTTTTGACAAAGAAGCCAAAAGTGTACCATGGAAAAAAGAAAGCATCTTCAATAAATGATGCTGACATAACTGGATGTCAACATGTAGAAGATTGCAAATAGATCCATATTTGTCACCATGCACAAAACTCAAGTCCAAGTGGATCAAAGACCTCGACATAAATCCAGCTACACTGAACTTGATAGAAGTACTCTTGAATGCATTGCACAGGAGACCACTTCCTATAACAGCTGTATCACAGACACTGAGAGAAACAATTAATAGATGGGACCTCTTGAAACTGAGACGTTTTGTATGGAAAAGGACATGACCAATAAGACAAAATGATAGCCTACAGAATGGGAAAAGATATTCACCAATCCCACATCTGACAGAGGGCTGATCTCCCAGATACATAAAGAATTCAAGAAACTAGACATCAAAATATCTAACAATCCAATTAAAAATGGGCTATAGAGCTAAATGGAGGATTCTCAACAGAATAATCTCAAATGACTGAAAGACATTTATGGAACTGCTCAACATTCTTAGTCATGAAGGAAATGCAAATCAAAATGACTCTGAGATACCATCTTACACCTATCAGAATGGCTAAGATCAAAAACACCGAGGACAGCTTATGTTGGAGAAGATGTGGAACAAGGGGAACACACCTCCACTGTTGGTGGGAATGCAAACTTATACAGCCACTTTGGAAATCAGTATGGCAGTTTCTCACAAAATTGGGAATCAGTCTACCTGAAGACCCAGCTATACCACTCTTGGGCATATACCCAAGGAATACTTAATCATGCCACAAGGACACATGCTCAACTATATTCATAGCAGCATTATTAATAATATCCAGAACCTGGAAACAGCCTAGATGCCCCTCAAGCAATGAGTGGATGCAAAAAATGTGACCCATATACACAGTGGAATACTACTCAGTAGTAAAAAATAATGATATCATGAAATTTGCCGACAAATGGATGGAACTATAAAATATCATCCTGAGTGAGGTAACACAGACTCAGAAGGACAAATATGGTATATACTCACTTATAAGTGGATACTAAATGTACAGTAAAGGATAACCAGACTACAACCCACAGCTCCAAAGAAGCTAGCTAACAAGGAGGACGCTAAGAGGGACACAGCCCAGAGATGGAGAAATAGATGAGATCTACATTAGCAAACTGGGGGTGATGTGTGTAATGGAGGGCAAGGGATCAGGGGTGAGAACATAAGGGAATGGGAGGGTCAAGCTGGAACAGGGACAGAGTGGGAGAGCCAGGAAAGAGATACCATGATAAATGACANCATCATGGAAATAGGGAGAAACAGGGTACTAGGGAATTTTCCAGGAATCCACAAGGATGACCCCACCTTAGACTACTAGTAATAGTTGAGAGGGTGCCTGAACTGACTCCTCTAGTATTCAGATTAGTTAATACCCTAACTGTCATCATAGAACCTTCATCCAGTGTCTGATGGAAGTAGATACAGACATCCATGGCCGCGTGCCAGGCTGAGCTCCAGGAGTCCAATACATGAGAGAGAGGAGGGATTCTATGAGCAAGAGACATCGAGATCACAATGGTAAAATGTACAGAGATGGCCAGCCAAACTAGTGGAAACCCATGAACTGTGGACCAATAGCCGTGGAGCCCCCATGGGACTGGAGTGGACCCTCTGGATTGGCGAGACAGTTGTTTAGCTTGAACTCTTTCGGGGCCCCCCAGGCAGTGGGATCAGAATGCGTGTCTTGTGCATGAGTGGGCTTTTTGGAGCCCAGTGCCTATAGTGGGATACCATGTGCAGCCTTGGTGCAGGGAAGAGGGTCTTGGACCTGCCTCAACTGAATATACCAGGCTCTGCTGTCTCCCAATGGGAATCCTTGACTTCGAGGAGGTGGGAATGGGGGGTGGGTTTGGAGAGAAGGCTGGGGCTTGCTAGGAGTTAGGAGAGGGGGATCTGTGGTTGGTATGTAAAATAAACATAAAATTTCCTAATAAAACATTTTTTAAAAGTCATTTCATCATAGTCTCCAGCATATACTATAAAATTTGTGTTTCCTGAAAATGTAACCTATGATCTATCTTATCAATAACCTTAAATAGACATAAAATGATTGTTTGGTTTTTTCCCCATAGAGATAATGAGCATTGTGAAAAGGAAGCATTGCTATACTACAGTAGCCTTCAATTACATCCTCAAAAACAAAATGCAGATATTGCAATGCTTCCTCAAACACTTAATTGAAATGTCCTGACAATATCAATGTGAATCTGCCCTAATCAAATTTTCCTTTCTTCATCAATTGTGGATCATTGTGTGAAGTGTCCAGAGGACCAGTATGTCAACACAGATCAGAAACAGTGCATTCATAAAGGTGTGATCATGATGAACTATGAAGACCACCTGAGGATGGCTCTTGCCTTAATGGCCTTGTGGTTTGTATGCATTCACAGCTCTGGTTCTTGAGGTCTTTGTCAGGCACGATGACACTCCCAATGTGAAGGCCAACAACCTGAAACTCAGTTACATCTTGCTCATCTCACTCATCTTTTATTTCTATTGCCCCTTGCTCTGGATTGGCAATCCCAACTCAGCTGCCTAGACCCTGTAGAAAACCACATTTAGAGTTGTATTCATTGTGGCTGTTTTCAATGTTTTGGCCAAAACAGTGACTGTGCTAATGGCTTTAATAATCATAGCCTCTGGAACAAGGATGAGATTACTTTCTGGTTTCAGGGGCACCTAATGACATCATTGCCATCTGTACTCTGATCCAAGCTATTTTCTGTGCAATCTGGCAAGGAGTTTATCCTCCCCCTGTTGATATTGATACACACTCTGAGTATGGCTACATCATCATTGTGTGCATCAAGTGTTGACTCACTGGCTTCTATTGTGTCCTTGGATATGTGGCTTGCCAGGCCCTGTGAAGATTCACTGTGACTTTCTTGTCCACCATCCTGCGTGATAGATTCAATGAAGCCAAGTTCTTGACATTCACCATGCTGTTGTTATGTAGTATTTGGGTCAAGTTTCTCCCTGTGTACCATAGTACCAAGGACAAGGTAATGCTGGCTGTGGAGATTTTCTCCATCTTGGCTTCCAATGAAGGCCTACTTGGATGCATCTTTATCCCCAAGTGCTAAACAATTTTTTTAAGAATAGACAGAAATTTTCTTTAAAAGATGAGGGAGAAATCATCTTCTGGAACTCATATTTAATGAGTTCTCACTGGCAAATATATAGATGGTTCATAGCCAAAAAGTATTGGATTACATTACAAGTCCTATCTCTTTTAGAATGTCTCTCAATATTTTCTCTAATGATGTTGCCTAGTAATATCATGTCTAGTACTGTTGGCTACACTCTCTCTTATAACCTCCTCAGCCACACATTTCCTAAGACCTAGCCATTGGGCAATAGTGCAGAGTGGAATATTCTTCTCTGCTCTGAAATGCAGAAGTGTTCAAAGTAAATTCAAACTTCTTATTTTAATATCTGAGTGAATGCTTGACTTTGATACAGTTGAGGGGTAAGAGAAAAATACAGGATATTTATGAAAGAGTGAACTTTTTGCCAATGAGGGTAAAATAATATACCTCCTTGCATGAGGATTCTGAAGCAGCCTAGAAGTCAGAACAGAAGAACTTAGAAGAGAGTGGTATGTTTTCATAAACAGATAGAAAGAACATTACAGAAGCTGAATTGATGTCTCTGTAGTTAATATCACATATTTCTTTTGCAGAGGTCCTCATATGTATCTCCAACAAAATGCTCTTCATAACCACTTGTATCAATAACTTGAAAGGATCAGATGGCTTCTTTGGGGCTTCAAGGTTACCAGAACTCACATGTTCACACAAAGCTGTCTGTATTTCTCACATTTCTATTTAAGGAAAACATGGATCTTAATACAAATTTATTATAGTAGGAACTACCAAAGACTACAAAAGACTTATTTTTGTGTTATAAATATTACTGTTCACAGTTTATAATGGTTAGTTTTCTTTTTTCTTTTGTTTTTTAGTTTATTTATCTATTTTTAAATTAAAAAGATCTTCCACTCCTTTTACATACCAACCTCAGAGCCCCCTCTCCTCCCTCCTCCCGCCCC
>LZPO01076603.1:21253-35989 GCA_001675575.1 Neotoma lepida
GCTTCTCAGCCATGGGTCCATAGTTCATGCATCTCCACTAGTTTGGCTGGCTATCTCTGCACACCCTCCCATCATGATCTCTTAGTCCCTTGCTAATAGAGGGCCCCCTGTCTCCCATCGATTGGGCTCCTGGAGATCCGCCCGGTNCCCACATCTGTCTCCATCAGTCACTGGATGAGGGCTCCAGGGTGGCAGTTAGGGTATTCCTCCCTGTGATCACTGGATCAGGCCAGTTCAGGCACCCTATCAATTATTTCCAGTGGTCTAAGGAGGAACCTAGGAGGGAAGCATGGATCACCCAGCGAGAGAGAAAAATGGATGCGAACTACATGGGCTAACTAGGAGTGAGGAGGAGGAAATGGTGGGCAAGGGATGGAGGTTGAGAGTGTAAAGGAGTGGGAGGTTTGAGCAGGAACAGGGACAGAGAGAGAGAGAGCAAGGAAGGAGATAACATGATAAATGNNGAAATCACGGGAATAGGGAGAAACAGAGTGCTAGGGAAGTCCCGGAGAGTCCACAGGGATGAACCCACCGTAGACCACTGGAAATAATTGATAGGTTAGTTTTCATATATAAAAANATTTTATTTTCATTTCCTATATAAAGGTGTTTTCTAATATGCATGCAAAAATCACAGAGACCAGAATACAGCTTTGAATCACAAGAACTGGCTTTATGATTATTATTAGCTGCCAACTGGGTTACTGTGAAATGAATCCAGGTCTTCTTGAAGAACAGGCAGTGCTCTCAAGTGCTCCCAATTAGATGTCACTTGTCTCTCAAGATTTGTCTGTTGGAGGCTTGGTTCTTCCCCTGAGTGCTGAAATGGTAGACTCATTAAATTAACCTCTATTAAGAATGTGACCTTGCCCTCTAGTTAGGCTATGTCTTCTCAACAAATATTCTTTTCCCACATGTACTTACATCATTAGGAAGCCATACATCATACAATGTGGCATCAAAATTTGTTAAATTCTATTTGGGTTCCAAGTTTTTTAAACTGTTATTTTGGAGACAGGGTGATGGCTTAACATTTAAGAACAAGATCTAGTCTTGCATAGGACATTGGTTTGATTTCCAGCACCCATATCATGGCTCACAATTAGGTATAACTCATGCTGTAGGAGATTTGAACTGTGTAGCCACAAGGATGCATGTGGTACACACATATATAGGCACAGAAAGCATTCATATAAAAATACATATAGAGGAACAATGTATTTTATCATTGTAATAGTTATTAGAAATGCTTAATAATTAATAACAAAACTCTGGTTTGTGCAATATCAAGAGTCCTAGTTGTACTTTTATTCTGACAACTTACACTTTTTATTGAACCTCTTTTTTCAGACAACAAATGTGGATCAAAATCTAACTATAAAACAATTTATTAATCATGAATTTGAGAGAGAGAGAGAGACAGCTAAAGGGAGGGCGGGCAATTGGCGCTTTTCAAATGAGTAAAGGGGAGCAGGAAGATTATGTAGTCCTATTTAAATTCCAAAACCAAATAGTAAAATTTAAAAAAATGATGCATAAAATAAATAAGTCTTTAAAAAATTAACCTGGAATCTGGAAAGCAAGTTACACAAAGTAGATTGTCCATATACATGAGCATGCACTTCAAGTCTTTTCTCTCAAACAGGATGAAATTGCTTAAGTCACTTGGGGTTAATGGAAAAGTGAAAGATAAAGCTGGACATTCTCTAAAGAACTGTAAAGACTATGAGAGTTTAGGTTAGGTCAATTTGAAAATACTCCTGACATAATAAGTGACATTAGAGGCAAAGTTAAGCCTGGGCTTTAAATGTCAACATTCACAAAGGTTAAAAAAAACAAAATCAGCACTTCCTCATCTTTTAATCTCTGAAACTAAAACTATCACATGGTCCATCTATTCATCATATCCTAAACTGAGTATCTTTCTTCTTTCAAGAATACATTGTACTTTGTTGCAATGATATGTCAATTGTTGTTTAACTAGCATCAACTCATGGAATGTATAATTATGATTGAAGAGAGAAAAGTTCAAAAATGGTGGCTAGAGACGCAACTACATGGTAGAGCACATGTCTAGAATTTCTTGAACAGTGTTTTTAATTTCCTGTATGACTAGAAAAATAATAAAAAGTTTAATGATGGTTTCTTAGGCAGTCTTTGAAGCTACTAGTCTCATNGTGAATAGATCTGTATTAAAGTATTTGGTTCATATACATAAAATTATGGATTACAGGCCTCTAAAACACACAAAAACGTGAATGAATAGAGATATTGTGGTGGATTTTGGAAAATGTTTTATTATATATCTTATTATTTTATACATTTGAGTGTTTGTCTACACATAAATCATTTCTTCAATTGCATGATCGGTGCCCATGTAGGACAAGTGAATTGTATTTCCTGCAACTGGAGTGAGTCACCATCTTTGTGTTTGGAATCCACCCAGGCCTGTGATAGAGAAGGCAGTTGTGCAAACCTGTGAGCCAACTTGTCATATCTATATGTTTTAAGTCTTTTAAAATTTAGCAATATGTAATTTCTTGGAATTAGTATTGAATTTTAACTTTGTAAATTGTACTGAAGTACAACAGAATGGAGAGATATTCAAGATCCTTAGCTTTATGAAAATACAAATCACACTTGCCCTAAGAATATAAAATATAAAAGAATTATCATCAAAAAATGAATGATAATTAATGAGGAAGTACAGTGGGAAGAGAGAGCCATTTGCATGTGTAGTGTGAGTATAAACCAAAGAAACTGCCATTAATGTTGTAATGTGGCTGTTTCAACCACGGAAAGTACAACTGTCATATGGTCCATCTATACAGCTTATATAATATTCAAAAGTGATCGTAGCAAATAGACACTTATTCATGAATGTTCATTGAAGAATTATTCAAAATATTCAAGATATGGAAACAGACTATATTCCTTTAAATAGGTGAATAAGTAAAGAAAAATAACCACAAAACCTTGTGGTTTTATTCCATGTGTGGTTAGAATATGATTGCTTCATTCAATGCAGTCTTAAAAAATCATGTTCTCATTTGTTATCTTTTTCTTTCTTTCTTTTCTTTCTTTCTTTCTTTCTTTCTTTCTTTCTTTCTTTCTTTCTTTCTTTCTTTCTTTCTTTCTTTCTTTCTTTCTTTCTTTCTTTCTTTAAGACGTGCCCTGTAGGTGAAAGTGTTGTCCAGGTCCTGCCAGACCCCACGCTGTCCAGCCTGCCCTGCAATCTTGCAGACACTTATAAAATAGTTACTCAAAAGCTTATATTAATTACAACTGCTTGGCCATTAGCTCAGGCTTTTACTGACTAGCTCTTATACCTAAATTAACCCTTTTGTATTAATGTTTTGCTACGTGTTCCATGGCTTTACCTGCATCTCATTACATGTTGCTCCTTGGGCAGCTGGCTGGTATCTCCTGACTCAGCCTTTCTCTTCCCAGAATTCTCCTTGTCTGTTTATCCCACCTTTACTTCCTGCCTAGCTACTGACCAATCAGCATTTTATTTATCAATCAGAGCAACATATATTCACAGTGTACAAAATGACATTCCCATCATTTTCCCTTTTCTTTCTATTTAAAAAGAAGATTTTAACTTTAACATAATAAAATTACATAAAACAAAACAGTTATCAAGCAAGAATTATAGTTAAAATATCTAGTCTATTTATATTTGGCAAATTTAAAGAAAATATTTTATCCCATATTTATGAGTCTAAAGTTTTATAGCTACCTTATCTCTTATCATAATCAATGAGAACCATAATTATCATTATCTAATCTTCAACTACATCTATGACTCCAGAAGGATATAATACTACCTAAGTAAACAGGAAGAGTTTTGTAAGCAACTTCCAAAAATCTAGAATGGCAGAGACAGCTGTTTGCCTGGACAGTCACTCAAAGTTCTGCTGTATCATTAGGGTGTCCATCTTTAGCCTATAGCCAAGAGTTTCTCAGTCATTTCTCTCTGTGTCCTGTAGAATGTCTGGCAGTTTTCTCTGTGAAGCAGGAACTTGAAGGAACATCTCATCTTGCAAAGTTCAGTGGTCACCTTCCCATGGGTTCTGCATGTCCAGTCGATATAACATTTTTCAAGCAGTCCAGGCAAGAACAGCTTCTTGACCAAATGGTTATTTTTGCCAAGAAGAAGATAAACTCCATATGGAGTATCTTTGATGTCCATCTTTCTCTTTGAAGTAAATTGGTGCTGCCAGGAGCAGATGTATCTCACTGTCCAGAAAGTCTAAGTTTTTAAAACATTTTAAATGCCATATTTGTAGGTCTTTGAAGTGTTTGAAGATTAGTTACCTAATTGAAATATATCTATGTATATCTAGAAAACTTAACTAATATGACTATAAGTTTGACTATCATAGAAGATTAATTATTAATCTGTATTTCTTAATTATCCATTAAAATATAAATGAATTAAACAAGCATAATACCTTAAACAAGATTAGAAATACATATATACAGTATAAAAAATTAACTTTAAATTTGTATCAATAAATTAAAATCTATAACAATGTAAAACATTTTAAACAAGTTGTTTTTTAAAAGTAGGTTCAACAATCCACCCTTTTATCCTATCATATTTATATCCTAAATTTTCATATCATTTCCCCCTTTCTTCTTTTTAGAAAGAGATTGACTATGACCAATAACAATTTTTAAGCAACCATCTAAACAAAGACAAACATCCATAGTCCAGTTTTTGGGAATTTGGGCGTAGTTTTCTCGGCTACTTCCTGCTGATAGGGGGTGNTGGAGATAATGGTCAAGTCCTTGGAAGACCATCTATATCCTTTGTTGATAGGTACCATCTATTAAGGTTCAGGAGGTCTGGCTTGATCAAACCTGATCCATCTTAACCTAGAACAGATCCATAGCCTCTTGCTTCCTGTGGAAACAAAAACAGAGCTTCCTTTCCAAAGCAAAGTATCCTTAGATATAAAGTTTGTAATCGAGATACCTTTAAAATGTACATATTGATTTAACTTATCAGCTTTTATAATCAAATATCTCTCTGCAATTAAAAATCCCAAAGACAACACAATCTAGATTCTCTGTGTAATATCCATTGTGACATGGCTTATTACATTACTTTTACTGTCTCTTTGAAGATTTAATTTTTTAAAACTATCTATTTCTTTATATAATTGTATATATACATTTTTTTCTTTTAAGCCTATGTACATGCTTGCACACAATGTAAACTATCTAGAGGTTTATTTAATCTGAATCTGCCTTATTTTGAATCTATAATCCTTTTTTAGCCAGGAAAGATTTTTAAACTGCTAAACTGTGTGGCTAGGACCAGCAGCTTGGTTGCTGACTCTGCCCACCTCAGCTTTTTAACATGGCGAGGGTATCCAGGAGAGTCGCTTTTACCCACCAACTCTGGGGTCCATGTTGCCATCAGGATAGCATGCAACTGGCCCATAAGCCCTTTTTGTCTTTATGAGTGAAAGCTAAATTCACCATGCAGTGTGCTGCACAGCTTGCAGATGCCACTGTGTACTGCAGTAGGAATCTGCCATGCTGCTTAGCTCAAGCCTGCAAGCCATGAACCTGCCATAGTGTAGCTCAAGTCTGCGTTCCATGGCATCTCTGTACTCTGGCCTCTCTATATCTCAGCCTGCAGAAGACATGAAGTAGAAAGCAGTTATTAGCTCAATTTTAGAATTTGTTTTTAAGTTCTCTCAAGTTTTAGGTGGAAAGTCTTGCCCCATGTTGGGCACCATTTGTAGGTGAAAGTTTTCTTCAGGTCCTGCCAGGCCCCTCACATTCCATGATCCTGCAGCGACTTATAAAATAATTACTCAAAAGCTTATATTAATTACAACTGCTTGGCCATTAGCTCAGGCTTTTACTGACTAGCTCTTATACCTAAATTAACCCTTTTGTATTAATATTTTGCCATGTGTTCCGTGGCTTTACCTGCATCTCATTACATGTTGCTCCTTGGGTGGCTGGCTGGCATCTCCCTACTCAGCCTTTCTCTTCTCAGAATTCTCCTTGTCTGATTATCCTGCCTTTACTTCCTACCTGGTTACTGGCCAATCAGCATTTTATTTATCAATCAATTAGAGCAACACATATTTACAGCATACAGAATGACATTCCCATCAGTGCCCAGATTTTTTTCTTCAGGTGTTTTGGATACTTATCATGTGTATATGTATGTCTCTGTGTGTTTGTGTGTGTATATCCCATACCTATAAAACACCTGGATGTCAGAAGAGGTTGTCATATTCTTTAGAAATTGAGATACTATAGTATCTAAGTAGCCTTTTGAATTTTGGAAATAGAACCCTGGACTTCTTGAAGAACAGCAAATGTTAATAAACACTAAACTACCATTTCATGATACAAAGAAATTTTTAACTAAATAATGAACTTCAATTTTAACAAAATTCTTTGAGATCATAAATGACAGAAGTTACTGGTAAAAAAAATAATGTAATTGATGCCAATATTCTTTAAGACAGATTTGAATTTTTAAAATAGGCACATGGTGTTTATGCAAACAAGTGAAGTAGTAATTAGCTGGTACTGTCATTCAATTCTCATTGGCAAGAATAGTGAGTGACAAAATGAAACATCAAGTCAGATCCAGAAATTCCTTGTAGTCTTACCTGTAAGTTGCAAATTAAATGGTGTGTGTGTGTGTGTGTGTGTGTGTGTGTGTGTGTGTGCCCTTGAAGACAACAAGAGAGGGTGTACTGTGAGTTGAACAAATCTAACAGATTTGAACATGGGAATTATGTAGCCAATGGTAAGAAAAGTACAGTAGACAAATGTCACATCCACATTTTCTCTTATACATGGAATACACACATTTGACATAAAGAATGGCTTCTTAGAAAGTAATCAATAACATTTGGCCCACAAATAATGATGATGAAGAAGCAGAAACCACCTAAATACAGAGTTATTGGTGTACAAAAGTGGTATAATAAATTCAATATGCTATAAACTATTGAGAGAAGACATAATAGTTTTGAGAGTGACCATGTTAATACTGAGTTCCATGCACATGATAGAATAATGGAAATCTTGAGTGCCATCTGTAAAGATGAATTTTCCTATCTTCCCATGAAAGATTCCTTCTGCCATGTCCTTATATATCCACGTGTTTGGTCAACCANGACTGTTCATCACACAGTCAGAGATTATGCACATGCTCCATGTTGATTTTTAGGTGTTCAACAAGATTCCAGAGAAGAGCACCAACACTGTATACCCCATCTCAGCTACTAAAGAACATCTTTTACCCTCCATATGAAATAATTGTATTGTATTTGTTCCAAACCTTATGTAGTCCTTATGATCTAAAGAGGTTCTTAAACCTACACTCATCAGTACAATTTCTGCCTAGAAATTCATGTTCTAAAATGAAATAACAGGCTAAACCACAGGCCATTCTTGCCAGGATGCTAGGTAAGCTGACTGAAGTTCTTAACCTCTCCTGTTTCTCCAGACCCAATCCCCTGGACTCACCCCACTTCTGCAAGTGAACCTCCTGCAACATTTCCTGCCCTTCTACCCCATCTTCAGTGGGTCCCAAAGATATTCCCCTCATTACCCTTCTCTCTTACTTTTTGCCTTATCGTATTCCATCAATCCCAGCAGGCACTCCCTGCTATTAAAAAGGCCACTCATGCCAGGGAAAAGTTATGCTGAATAAAGATCTTTACTTCATCCTCTGTACCTCCATCTACAAACCCCAAGATTCATCCTCAGTTCTATAGCCGACATCCAGGATTGACCTCACTTCAGTTTGTATCCCAATTACAAAGAGACTAAATGAGCAGATACTGGTGGAACACTCTGCTCTCTTCATCCTGTGAACCACCTGAGATACACTATCCTATCCCAATTCCTAAGTGTCATGTCCTAATGCCCAGGAAAAGTTTAACTGGAACCCCCATGTCCACACTTCTCAAATCAACAGAAAATTTGCTGCCAGGCAATACACATCCATCAGCTTTTCCTAAAATCAGGAGAAGAAACAGAAACCAAGGGGAAAAACACTCATCCAACAAATAAAGCAACAGATATCAGAACCTATAATGACAGTCTCCTGTGACACAAATTACTAAGAGGTCTTATTAATTAAAAAAACCCCAGAGCCAGATACTTGGGTGAAAGCTGAAAGATCAGAGGAACAAAACAAGCTAGCCTCTATGAAATCCTCAGCCTCAAGAGAGAGACTTTCTCTTCACCCATGCCTTATATACCTTGCTCTGCCCTGCCATCTTACTTCTTTCCTAGTGCTGGGATTAAAGGCATGTGCCACCAACCCTGGCTCTGTTCCCAATGTGGCCTTGAACTCACAGAAATCCAGATGGATCTCTGATGTAGATATTCTTCTGCATGCTGTGAAAATGTGTTGCTCTGATTAGTTGATAAATAAAATGCTGATTGGCCAGTAACCAGGCAGGAAGTATAGGTGGGATAAACAAACAAGGAAAATCCTGGGAAGAGGAAGGCTGAGTCAGGAGACGCTGTGAGCCACCGCCAGGAGCAGAAAGATGTAAAGTTACTAGTAAGCCACGAGCCATGTGGCAAAGTATAGATTTATAGAAATGGGTTAATTTAAATGTAAAGCTAGTCATTAATAAGCCTGAGCTAATAGCCATACAGTTCATAATTAATATAAGTCTCTGTGTGTTTACTTGGGTCTGAGCAGCTGCGGAACCATGCGGGAGCCCAGGTTGGACTCAGAAAAACTTTTTCTTACAGATCTCTGCCTCCCGGATGCTAGTATTAAAGGGATGTGCTATTACTGCCTGACCTCTATGTTTAATATAGTGGCTGCCTTTGTCCTCTGATCCCCAGGCAGGCTTTATTGGGGCACACAATAAATCATCACATATCCCCTATATTGTCTAGATTAATAAAAGAAGATTATAACTAACATAAGAAAAACTATATACAATAAGTACAATAAATATATATATATAATATATACATGCAATAAATACATCAACAACATCTAATCCTTTTGTATTTGACAAATTCAGTGAAAATCCTCCATTATCTGTCCTATTTTGGTGAGTCCAACATGTACCTAATTCACTTTCTATCATAACTTGTATTATCAACTGAAAACTATCTTTTAATGTCTTTCAAACTTATAAACTTTACACTTCTTTAGTGAGTTTCTGTTCTTAATCTGTTAACAAGGAAAACTATAACTATCTAATTTTCAACTCCCTCAGAGACCAGAGAAGGAAATAATATTAACTAAGTAAGGAGGGAGTGCAAACAAGTAACTCCCAAAAAATGTGAGAAATGACAGTAACAGCTGGCTGCTTGGACAGTCACTCAAGGTTCCTCTGCAATGTTAGGGCATCCATCTTCTGCCTTCAGGCCTAGCATATCTCACAGACTCATCTATAAAGCAGGATTTTCTAAAGGGCCTTCCTACCTTGTCTTGTCAAGGATTGCAGTCCTTTCTTTTGTGTCTTGCTTGTCCATTTTGGACAACATTCTGTCAGCAGTTGATACAAGGGCATGTTCTTGTCCAGTGGCTAAATTTTGCCACAGTAAATGTAAACTCCACATGTAGTTTCTTCAATGCTCATCATCTTCTCTGAAGTAGATTGCTGCTGCCAGGAGCAGACATGTCTCATCATAAAAAAAGAGAAAAAATATGTTATTAAAATATCTTAAATGCCGTATTCTGTAGATCTCTGAAGTGTTTGAAGATGACCTGTATACCTAAGATATATCTGTGTTTGATCTTGAAAACATACCTAACATAACTACAAGTTTGATTGTAATGACTAACAACTAACTTTCATTTTTTTATGTCCTAATTAGTTGGTAATAATAACTTTCAAGGACTAGCAATTAGCATTACATTGTTAAATGAACTGTATAAGTATAGTAACTTGAACAAGATTAGAAATGTATGTACAGTATTTTCTAATAAAATCAATCTCAAATTTGTATCAATATACATAATTTGTACACAATATATAAAAATCCAATCCAATATAAAATATTTAACACTAGTAGTTGCCTTTTAAAAGTAAATTCAATTATCTACTTTTTTATCTTATATCTATATCCTCCCATTTCTTCTTATTTTCAAAGTAGATTCAATAATCTATCAGTTTGTCCTATCATTTCTATTTCTCTTTTTCAGAGCAGACTCAATAATCTACCTCTTATCTATATCCTTTTATTATTTTTCCTTTTTTTTCAAAATAAGAAGCATGAATCTACTCTGCTTTGTAATCCAACATCCTAAACAATGACAATTTTCTACAACCCATTGAACAACCATAAAACCACCCATCCCATCTCTTTGGAATGCTGGCATTGTGTTCTAAATTTATTTTGTCCTTATTGGGGTAAAGGCATCTTTAGGGGATTCTGAAAAGAAAAATTTGAGTTAATTGTCAAGTCCTGGGAGAGGTAGCTGTATCTTTTATGTCCAGTCTCTGCAAAATGCAAAAATGCAGGGATTGTCTCAGGTCCTGGCTCAAGTAGTCTGTGAGGCTCGATCATCTCAATTAGCCATCTCAAAATTGCCCTGAGCAGTTTGTAGTCCAAATCTGATCTTTGGGTGGTATTTGTCAGCTTAGTGGTATTATCATCATCCTGATGTAATTGTCATTGTGGGGCCCCATCATCTTTTTGGAGACTTCAAAGTCACTGTTAGGCAAGTGATATTTCCCTGCAGAAAACTGATAGAGACTCAATCCCAAAATCATGTACAGGAAGCATTTTTTTCTAAAATTAGTTAGTACTCTATATGACCATTAATATCATGACGAAAGTTTAACATATATAATAATTTTATTAATTTTGAAATAAAATTCATATCTAAGAAAAATTTTAAAGAGTCAAAATAAAAGCAAAGAATTATGAGATTAATAGCAATAGAATAATCCCTTAATTTTGATTTTTCTTTGGTACCATATAAGGTAGCTCTTCTGACATGATACAGAGATTTTGCAATTTCTTTTAACAAGCATGCTTGGGTTGAGAAAAGAGACAGCCACTCTCCAACTCCAAAGTCAGCTTTAATTTTTAATTGAACTGGGACTACACAAAGACCATTTGCCTCATGTGCCTGTAGAGAACAGCAGAAAACAAACATTAGGAAGACTTGTTAGATATGTGATATACCAATAAACTGATTTAATATTTTTCTTGGGACATTTTTTCTGGATGATTTGTACTTTTCTTCAGATGTCTCATTTGTCCAGTGTTCTTCAAATTCCTTAGCCTTCATTCTCCTGAAAGACAAAAACAAAAACCCTTCCCCAACCCCAAATTTTGGGAGGTTGCCTTTTGGCAAGTTATATCTGATTAAATTAAAAGCATTTGTTAGAGGTGTAAGTTAGTTTAAATGGAATCATTATGTTGGTTTATGAACTATCACCTCTTCTAATTAAGAAGTCTTTCTTGTTCAAATCAAACATTTATCAATTTTGATGGTATCCATAGCTTTTCTTCTCCTGTAGAAACAAAAGCAAAAACTAGTCCCCTATGTAATACATACTCTGGTTTCCATTCTGTGGTCAGCACATCTTTGAAGTGTATAGGCTGATTTAATTCTGTAGTTTTTTTTTCTATTATCCAATGTCTCTGCACAGCTGTTGTTCCTTTCTCTTTAGCAATGAGGAAATTCAAAGTTAATAAAACATTATGTATTCTATTTCTGGGTTTTTTTTAACTCTTTGTATTTGTTTAGCATATCCTTTCAAGTTCAATTTGACCTTTCTATGACTGCTTGGCCTGTAGGAATGTGTGGTATACATGTAATATGCTTTATATTGTAATAAGCAAAGCACTGTTTCATTTTACAAAAGACAATGATGGAGCATTGCCAGTTTTAATTTTTACAAGTATACCCATGGTGGCTATAACTTCTAGCAAATGTGTGATTACAGAATTGGCCTTTTCTGAAATCAGAACAGTTGCTAATTGAAACTCTAAATAAATATCAATGGTGTGTGTACATATTTTAATTTTACAAATTCTACAAAATGAAATACATCCATCTGCCAGATTTCATTCCTCTGAGTGCACTTTGGATTACTTCCTGCTGGTAGTGGAGTTTTATTGTAAAAAGAACAAGTAGGACATTTCCTTATAATATCTTTGGCTTGTTGCTAGGTTATGGAAAAATCCTTTTTTAAACCCTTACTATTGACAAGATGTTTTTTATGAAATACTGAGGCCTCTAGCACATTTCATATCAATAGTTTATCGATCTCATCATTACTTTATGCTGGAGGACCTGGCAGACCCATATGGGATAGGTAGTGAATTTTATATAAAAGATGATTCCTATTCCTAATTATTGTTTGTAACTGTATAAATAATGAAGTTAATTCTGACTCATCAGGGATAAATTCTGCAGTTTTAGTATGTAAGACAACTCTTTCAGCATGCTGAAAGTCAGGAACTATGTTGAGAGTTTCAAAACATCCATTAATATCATCAGAATGGCATGTAATTCCAATCTTCAGACAGAATTATAAGAACTTTGAATCACTTTACTTAAATTTTCTGATTTGTATCCCACCTTTTCTTGTTTGTTTGCATCTGTATAAAATGTAGGGGCTGCAGATATTGGTCTTTCCAACACAATGTGAGGCAGGATCCAGTTACTTCTCTTTATACATTCAATGCTATCACTTTTGTGATATTTTTTTGCCAATCTCTTCAAAAAATTACTGCAAGCTCTTTGCCAAGGTTCACTTTATGCTCATAATTTGTCAATGTCATCCTTAGTTAAAGGTAATACATTTTCTGCTGGGTCTATGCCAGCTAATTGATGAAGTCTCAATTTTCCTTTCAAAACCAACTCAGATCTTTTCCAGATCTTTTAATTTTCACTGTGTTTATTTAGTAGAAATATCCATTCCAATATAATACCTTCCCTCTGCTTTAAAAATTCCTTTAGGAGAATGCTTAGAGGGTAAAATAACCAAAATGCAATCAAGATTAGGATCCACACCATCCACATGTACATCCTGTATCTTTTTCCACCAAAGCCAATTTTTTCTCAGCTTCAGCTGTTGATTCTCTTGGACTATTTAAGCCTTTGTTCCCCTCTAAGGGTTTGAACAAATTACTGAGTTCATCATTTTTTACCTCCAAAACAGTCCATAGACTGGAAATGTCTCAGGATAATCTTTGAAAGTCATTAAGAGTCCATAATTAATCTCTCCTAATTTGNACCTTTTGGGGTCTAATTTTTTGTAGACCTATATTATGTCCTAAATAATTAATAGAATCTCTTCTTTATATATGTTGAGGAGCAATTTGTAATCTCCAACAATGCAAAAATTTCTTTACTTCTTCAAACATTCTTTCTAAGTTATCTGCATTTGAATCAACTAGTAAAATATTGTCCATGTAATGATAAATTATAGATTTAGGAAATTATTTACATATTACTATCAACAGCTGTCAAAGAAAATATTGTCACAGGGTTAGGGTGTTTATCATTCCCTCTGGGAGAACCTTACATTGATATCTTTTGATTGGCTGGGAATTATTATAAGTAGATACTGGGAAGGTAAAATTTTCTCTCTCTTTTTCTTGTAAGTGTATTGAGAAGAAATATTCTTTTAAATAAATAACTATAATAGGCCATCCTTTAGGTAACAGAATAGGCAAAGGGATTACAGATTGTAGAGAGCCCATTAGCTGAATTACCTTGTTAATTGCTTTTAGATCTGTTACCATTCTCCACTTACCAGATTTCCTTTTAATAAAAAGTACAGGAGAACTCCAAGGGCTTGTTGATTCTTCAATATGCTGAACATTTTACTGCTCTTGTACCAGCTGTTCTAAGGCCTGTAGTTTCTCTTAAGTTAAAGGCCATTGCTGAACCCATAACAAGCTTGTCTGTTAATCATTTTAAGGGTAGTGCTGATGCTGTGATGTGGGATAATACTCATATACACTTGTATAATAAAACAGTGATTGGCCAGTAGCCAAACAGAAACTATAAGTGGGGCCAGCAGATTAGGAGAATACTGGGGAGAGGAAGGGCAAAATCTGGAGCCAACAGTCAGACACAGAGGAAGCAAGATGACAAGGCAGAACTGAGAAAAGTTACCAAGCTACGTGGCTAAACATAGATAAGAATCATGGGTTAACTGAAGTGTAAAAGCTAATTAGTAATAAGCCTGAGCTAATGGCCAAACAGTTATAAATTATGTTAAGCTGAGTGATTATTTTATAAGCAGGCCAAATGACTGGTGGGGGCCTGGCAAGACTGGAGAAACCTTCCAACTACAAATGGCATCCAACTTAGGGATCTCAAATTTCCATAAGGCCAAAAAGAGTTTAAAGAGTTAAAAAAAAGAGTTAAAAGGGCTTCTAAACATACAATAATGGAGCTAAAAGCAGCTTTCTATTGTGTCTCTCAGGCCAGCTGCATCCTTCAGGCTTGAGCTACAGTATGGCAGGTTCATGGCTTGTGGGCTTTACCTACAGCAGAGTGGATTCCTGCTGCAGTACACAGTGGTGCCTCCAAGCCACTGTGTGGTGGATTTAGCTTTTGCTAGTATAGAGAGAAGAAGAAGATGAAGATGAAGAAGAAGAAGAAAAAGAAGAAAAGAAGAAGAAGAAGAGGAGGAGGAGAAGGAGGAGGAGGAGAAGGAGGAGGAGAAGGAAGAGGAGAAGGAGAAGGAGGAGGAGAAGAAGGAGGAGGAGAAGGAAGAGGAGAAGGAGGAGGAGGAA
>LZPO01076603.1:35999-47882 GCA_001675575.1 Neotoma lepida
GAGGAGGAAGAGGAGGAGGAGGAGGAGGAAGAGAAGGAGGAGGAGGAAGAGGAGGAGGAGGAAGAGGAGGAGGAGGAGGAGGAGGAGGAAGAGGAGTTTTTTGAGCTACACACTGCTTGATAGAGGCATAGACCCACTGCTTCCCAGAGTCTGGTGGTAAGCATGGCTCCCCAAGATCTTGCAGTAAACTTACCACTGCCATGTTAGGAAGCTGCGGTAGGCAGAGGCAGCAGCCAAGGCTACCACCTTGATCCTAGCCATGCAGTTTAGCAGTTTAAAGATCTCTCCTGGTCAAAGGAGGATTATAGATTCACAGTAAGAGAGATTCAGAAAGAATAAACCTCTAAACAGTTTTCAATCTGTGTAAAAATGTATGTAGGCTTGAAAGAGAGAGAAAAAGGAATATAAACAGTTATATAAATAAATATATTTAAAAAATAAAGTCTTTAAAGAGACAGTAAAAGTAATATAAAAGTTAAGCCATGTAAAGATGGAAATCGCACAGAGACTCTGGATTATTTGTCTTTGGGAATTTTATCTGCAGAGAGACATTTTATTATAAAGCCTGCTGAGTCAAATCAATATGTATATTTTAAAGGTATCTTGACTTCAAAATTTATGTCTAAGGATACATTGCTTTGATAAAGAGGTTCTGCTTTTGTTTCCACAGAAGATGAGAACCTGTAGATTGCTTCCAGGCTAATATGGCTCAATCAAGAAAGACACCCTGAGAGGTCCCAGATGATCCAACATCCAGAACAGCTTCAAAGCAACTGGCTCAGACAATGCAGCCTCACAGACTATTCCAGTCAGGACTTGATCATAATTCTTAATTTTCTCAGGATCCCCATAAGACTACCAGTGCCCCCTATTAGCAGGAAGTAGCCTAGAACACTATGCCCACATTCCCCCAAAATGGATTCTAGATATTTGTTTTTTTTTGGAGATTGGTTACAAATTATTATTGGTCATAGTCAATATCTTTCTAAAGATAAAATGGGATAGGATTTAGATATGATAGGATGAAAGATTAGATTATTGAACCTACTTTAAAAAGCAACAACTTGTTTGAAATGTTTTACAATATTATGGATTTTAGTTTATTGATACAAATTTAAAGTTAACTTTTTTATACTCTAGGTATGTTTCTACGCTTGTTTAAGGTATTATGTTTGTGCAGCTCATGTGAAATTGTAATGTATAATTAAAAGATACATATTAATAATTAGTATTCCATGATTCTCAAACTTATAGCTATGTTAGTTAAGTTTTGTAGGTATACATAGATATATTTGGTAGGTATACATAGATATTAGGTAGGTAATCTTCAAACACTTCAAAAACCTACAGAATATGACATTTTAAATGTTTTAAAACCTTAAACTTTCTGGACAGTGAGACATGCCTGATCCTGGCAGCACCAATTTTCTTTAGAGAGGAGAATGGCTATCGAATACACTCCATATGGAGTTTATTTTCTTCTTGGCAAAAATAGTCATTTCGACAAGAAACTGTTCTTGCCTGGACTGCTTGACAAAATGTTGTATCAAGTAGACATGCAAGACCCATGGAAAAATGACCACTGAATTTGCCAAAACAAGGTGAAATGGTCCTTCAGATTCGTGCTTCGCAGAGGAGACAGGACACAGAGAGAAGCGACTGAGAGACTCTAGGCCTATAGGCTGAAGAAGGATGCCCCAATGTTGCACAGGAACTTTGGATGAGAGCCCAGGCAGGCAGTTGTCTCTGTCATTTTAGATTTTTGAAAGTTGCTTAAAATGTACTTCCTATTTACGTAGGTAATATTATGTCCTTCTGAGGTCTTTCATGTAGTTGAAAACTAAATAGTTATAATTAAAAATTTCCTTGGTTATGATAAAAGATAAATTAGATATGAAACTTTAGACTCACAATATAGGATAGATGATCGAATATTTCCTTTAATTTTTCAAAATACAAATAGACTAGATCTTGTAACTGTAATTCTTGCTTGATAACTATTCTATTATATGTAATTTTACTATGTTAAAGTTAAAACCTTCCTTTTTGATTAGACATAAAAGGGGAAATGCTGTGGGGTAATGCACATGCACACTGGTTTAATAAAATGCTGATTGGCCAGTAGCCAAGCAGGAAGTACAGGTGGGGCCAGCAGATTAGGAGAGTGCTGGGAAGAGGAAGGGCAGAATTAGGAGNCACCAGTCATACACAGAGGAAGCAAGATGACAAGACAGAACTGAGAAAAGGTACCAAGCTATGTGGCTAAACATAGATAAGTGTTATGGGTNAATTTAAGTGTAAGAGTTAGTCACTAATAAGCCTAAGCTAATGGCCAAGCAGTTATAAATAATATTAAGCTTCTGAGTGGTTATTTTATAAGTAGGCCACAGGACCGAGGGGGGCCTGGAGGGGCCAGAAGAACCTTCCAACTATATTGATGTCTTTGAAAGATGAGCACCTGTTGTGCCCTGTTCTTGTACAATCTGGATGGCTGGTGACTGTTCTTTTTAATACCTTTTAATATTTTTCTCAGAAACACGTTAGTTTATGTTTTTTGGGGGGGAGATTGGAGGAATGTTAATCTGTGTATTCTGTTGTTGTAATAAATCATGCCCCCNTAGATTCAGAGCTATATTAGCCGCATATGGCTTTAATTTCCTCTCTCTCCTTCTAGCCCTATACATTTTACCCATCTTGCACTCTGTTTCACTTGAATGTCCCAATCCCTTAAAGCTGAGCATTTATCTCCTAAAGAGGTCAATTTGGATGCCAAGATCCTGATGCAATTATTGTGATGTCCGCACCTGTGCCTACAAGACCCTCCAAAAGAATGTCATTTATTCACATTTTTAATTTTTGTCTTTGTGTATTTTTAGGAGTTTTCCAAAACATTCACTTTATAGTTTCTCCTGAATTTTTTTGTTCTCTCTTCTTTATATATTCTGTCACCCTGAACAGTATGTTTTTTTACAATAGGCATTTGGTTATTTAGTTGTTCTGGGAAGGAGTTTCTTCTATGATTGCAGGAAAGGACTGAACTGAATTTGCTATGGGTGCATACAAGAGTCTCCTCAGGGAGTTTCCTGATGGAAAAGGCAAAAGATTACCTTGTCTGTCCTTTGTAGATCTACATTTGTTAGTCCAATGTTTGCATTTACCGTATCTTCTGCATAATCCAGAATTAAGGCACATCCTGTTGGGATTGTTCATTGAAAAAATATTGTTTCTGGGAATGCCCTGGTTACAGTCACTCTTTAGGTGACCTTGTTTACCACAATTGAAACACCTGACAATACTTTTTTTCTTCAAACCTCTTGAAATCACCTCGCCGATCCAAGTATCTTCATGGTCATGAGATTCAATATTCATTGTATCTCATATCTATTCTTCTAAGGGTGCCTATCTTGCCTTTAACAGCCTAATTATTTTTTGCATTGTGCATTAGCATTTTCAAAAGCCAGAGATTCAATTATTATCTGTCTAGCTTCTGAATTTGATATCATTCTACTTACTGTTGAAGACAGCCTTTGTAATAAATCAGAGAAGGTTTCTTTGGGACTCTGTATAACTTTTGTAAATGACTCAATTTTCTTTCCTTCTTCTTCAATTCTGCCCCTTGCACTCAAGGCTGCCATTTGGCATAAAATTAGGTTATGGTCATCATATAAAGATTTTTTGTATGTTTATATAATCTCCTTCTCCAAGAAGTTGATCTTGGGAAATTTCCATAATTCTAGCCCTACTTCTTTGTTCAATAGTCTTAGCCTCATCTTCTCACCAGGTCCTCCATTGTAACTGTGATCAGCTTCTTGAACAGCTTTAACCCAATCTTTCTAGTCATGAAGGATAATTCTATTACAAGTTGACCACAAGTTTAATATCTGCTTTACAAATGGAGAATGCATACCATCTGAGACTATAGCTTCCTTGAATATTCTCAAATCTAACATTTGCACAGGAGTCCAATCAGCTCATAAACAGCTTTAAGCATTTGACAGTTCCTGTAAGGTTACCAGATATATTGTTTGGCTGTTTAAAAGCCTTTAGGCTGTTTTTCTGTAACCATATAATGCAATGCTGATATTGGTTCATCTTTAAATTCTTCTATCTGGGTCTAAATTTCTCTATGAGTTGTTTTAACAAGATTTTGTAAAATTTTTATTTTGGCACTCACATTAATCAACTCTTTTAATGCTAACACAGAAAAGATCAAACAAATAATATTTATAATTGTCATTACAATTATAAATAAATAAATAACATTCAATTAATGTTATTTATTCTCTTATTTAGTTGTTTCCATTTTCAGACCACCTAATGTGTTATTCAATGTTCCTCCATTTTAAAATTGTTTCCCATTTTTTTAACGTGGGGAAAAAATTCTCTTTTAACTAATTCCTCCCTTTACAAAATCTTAATGCACTCACTAAATTTTCTGACAATGATGATTCAGATGTGAGGCTGACCTCTTCTGTGTAGAGGCACAGAAGCCCAAGCAAGATTCAAGGCATCTACCTAGTGTGGTAGCAGTCCAAGTTGGGGATCCAGAGAGAGCCTACATCTCACCAGGAGAGAAGAAGCCAAAGAGACTCTGGCCCATTGGGGTGGAGATTCCAGTTGCGTGCATCTCTGGTCTGAGCTGGGAGCCTTTAAAGCCACAGGCAAGCAGCATTTTAGTGATTTCATGCTACAAATGTTGGGTCAGTAGATGTTGCACAAATTGCTAAACTGTCTTATTAATAAAAAAAACAGAGCCAGATATTGGGGTGAAAGGTGAAAGATCAGAGAAACAGAACAAGCCAGCCATGCTCTTACCTCTATGAAATCCTCGGCCTCAAGAGAGACTTCCTGTTTAACCATGCCTCATATACCTTTCTATGCCCTGCCATCTTACTTACTTCTTACTGCTGGTTTGAAAGGTGTGTGATACCAAGCCTAGAACTGTTCACAGTGTGGCCTTGAACTCAAGGAGAGCTGGATGGAAGTCTGCCTCTTGAATGCTAAGAATAAAGGAATGTGCCATTGCTGCCTGACCTCTATGTTTAATATAGTGGCTGCCTTTGTCATCTGATACCCAGTCAAGCTTTATTGGGGTACACAATATATCATCACAGTCTCCCTCATCCTAGATGCCTAGATACCAGCATAAAAAGAAATTCAAAATCATCCAGCACATATGTCTCCAGTAGAACTCAGCGTCCCTATCACAGCAATCCCTGAATATTCCAGCATAGTTGAAGCACAAGAATAAAAACCTTAAAACAGCATTTATGAATATAATAGAGGTTATTAAAGAGATAGTTAATAAATCCCTTAACAGAAATCTAGTAAAACACAAATAAACAGGGGAAACAAATGAATAAAACAGTTCGAGACATAAAAATAGAAATGACAAATAAAATAAAACCAAAGTGTCAGATTTCTGGAAATGAAAACTACAAGAATTCAAACAGGAACTAGAGAGTCAAGCTTCATTAATAGAATCCACTTTTTCAACTCAAATCTTCACAGATCTTGAAAGAGCAATATCCAGATTTATATGGAAAATAGAGAAACAAACAAACAAAAAACCCCAGAAGATCTAAAATATTCCTGAAAATGAAAGAATTGATGTAAGTCTCACCATTCCCAATTTATTTTGTACTACAAATTTATAGTGATAAAAACACCCTGGTATTGCCATATAAAGAGACAAGCTGGTCAGTGGAATCAACTTGAAGGCCCAGATATAAATCCATGCAGCTATGGATGCCTGATCTTCAATAAAGAAACCAGAAATACACAGTGGAGTAAAGCCAGCATCTTTAACATATGATGCTGGTCAAATTGGATGCCTGCAGGTAGAAGAATGAATATAGTGTAATGATACTGCCTGAAAGATCTTGGCAGATTGGGTCAAGGTGCCCCAGTGTGTAAGGGAGACACTCTTTGTAGATGTAGTGGCAGGTGAGACACATCATGGGGGCACAACAGATGGTAGAATGTTACTCACACAGCAGATGCGACTTCCATGTGGCAAGTTTATTTTAGGGGTAAGGAAGAGGAATGGAGCCAAGGAGAAAGAGAGGGAGAGAGAGAGGTTCATGCTACCTCTGATGAGAGGGGAGAGAGAGCAAAGGGGGAGGAGTTTTTTCTTAAAGGGAATGTAGGATGGCATCAGGATACTGGGTGAGTCTTCAAGGGGTGGGCCAGAATACTTACATTCCTCCGTTTTGATTACTGTAAAATTATGAGTTAAGGAGAGCAAGTGGAGGGGAAATGAGGGTGCCAAATTCTCCAGGCTGCTTCTTGCTGACAAGTGGCAAAGTGGGGAGGGGGAAGTTGGGAGTCACTCAGGATGTGTGAATGAAAAAGCATTCAGTTAGTTGTCATGGTGGAGATCTCAAGAAAGGATATTTCAGGCATCTGTTCCTTGAGGGAGCTGAGAAGGCAGGTTGCAGCAGTGATGGTTCTGGAGCTTGGGGGAATGGCATGCCAAATCAGGAGTACAGAAGCCATGACATCTGCTGTTTCTCTGGAGGTGGAAATGCCACTACACATCTTGTGAAAAGTGTCAATGAATTAGGAGATAACAGAGTTTTCATGAGTAGGAATGTGGGTGAAGTTAACCTGTCAATATTCACCCAGTTGTCATCCTCAGTTGGTGGTTGACATCATCAGAGCTGGAACAGGGTCTAGGGTATCTGGAATATCCCCTGTGGATTGACCTTGGCACAAGTCTAGCATGAGGGCTAGATCTATGGAGGAACCTGTAAGTGTGTAAAACAATTGAAACAGATTTATATCTTAGTGTCATAGAAAAAGGCTATGGCTTTGGGTTAAAATGTATGAACATTTTTTAGGGCCTGGTTTCAGCCCAATGAAATATATCTTTAAATCTATAACCAGAGGAAATTTACTGAATGGAAGTGGTTGAGTGAGTGAATGAGGAGGGATGCTTCCCTAAAAATCATCAGATATGAGAAGGATATGTAAGTGAAAAGAAGTGAGACAGCTTTGATAATTTCATATTAAAAAAACCTTAAAGCTGTTTCTTTTATCTAATTCTCCAGGAGATGCTGAGAGCAGTCAATAGTAAAAAGTTACATTGAAATCTGTTCTGTGAGTTTATCTGATCTGGTAACAAGTTAAATTGTGTCTAGACCAAGTAGTACCCTAGGGGATGGAGATCTGTGAATTTTATAGAGAACTGACAAGGTAGATGAAGCTAAGCATGGTCGTCAAATGGAATCAGACATCTGAGAAAGGTAAATCACATCTGAGTGCAGACCAAGCAGCTTCTGAATCTCTGAATCTATTAAAAATGACAGGGACAAATCTATACCCAGGTCTCCACATCCTTGGAGGCAGAAGTAACAGAACAGCATCAATCCTACCATAAGGTGGGAGGTTTTCCTGTGGAAGAGGGACATAAAGAACACTGACTTTGATTTGTCTAGGCAAAAGGGATGCAATAAATTATCTGATATCCTGCTGTTTATCCACAGTCTGGGCAATGTCTTGGTGGCAGGTGTTACATTGAGGCATCTTGCCCAGAGGTCAGAATTGCCATCATCCATGTGGAGACATCATGGTACCTCATAATCTTCTTCAGAGACCCTGAGATCACACTGCTAGGATCTGGGAGTCTCTGTCTGACATAATAAGCTTTTTGATCAACATTTTAAATGTCATATTCTGTAGATCTCTGAGCATTTGAGGACTGCCTATCTATTAGGTATGAATGGCTGACTATCAGCTAGTATTTCATAAGTGTCCAATATGTTAGCAGCTTTCATAGGGATAGGCCTTACTGTCTCTAGAAAAGATAAAGAAGAAGAGTGACAGGGTAAAGATCCCAGGGCCAAATGGGAACAGGAGAAAAGGGTCTTGTGAGTTAGGGTGTGGCATAATGCTGAGAAAAGAATCATACTAGCAAGGGACCATATGAGGATACCAGAAATTCCATCATAGAGTATATATCTTGTTTATCAGCTATCCCATTTATCAAACATATGACATCACTTATTTAAATTTTCTAGAAGAAATAAGTGTAAATATCTAAGTTACCTTTTGGTAATCTGAAGAGATCTTTATAAATTTAAATTTCTGTTATCATATAGAGTGTACTCTAAACCTGTCCTGGATTTTGACACCAATTTAATGATACTGCACATGAGAGAACTTGATGGATTGGACCAAGGATCCCCAGTGGGTGAGGGAGACACACCATGCAGATGTGGTGGACAGTGGAAAGGTACTCACACAGCCAATGCAACATCCACTCTATGTGGAAAGTTTATTTAGGGGGGAGGGGAGGGGAATAGAGGAAAGGAGAAAAAGAGAGAGAAAGGGAGAGTGAGAGTGAGCGAGCGAGTGAGAGAGAGAAAGAGAGAGAGGTGCACTACCTCTGGTGAGAGGTGGAAGACAGAGAAAAAGGGGAGGAGTTTTTCTTAAAGAGAACATAGTATGGTGTCAGGACTCTGGGCAGCTCCCCGAGTAGAGGGTCAGAATACAAACAGATAGATCAATACTCATCACCCTTTACAAAACTTTATTTCAAATTATCAATAGCCTAACATAAAAAGATACCATGAACTAGACAGAAGACAAAGTAGAGAATAGCCTTGAACTCACTGGAACAGCAGAAGAATTTCTGAAGAGAACACCATCAGTCAAGGGAATAAAACCAATAATTAATAAATAGGGCCCCATGAAACTGAAAATCTTCTCTAAGGTAAGGACACTATCATTCAGAGAGAGTAACAGCCTACACAATGGGAAAAGATAATTACAAGCTCCATATCTGATAGAGGATTGTCTTTGTTAGGGTTTCTATTGCTCTGAAGAGACACCATGACCATGGAAATTCTTATAAAGGAAAGCATTTAACTGGAGCTAGCTTACAAGTTCAAAGGTTTAGTCCATTATCTTTATGGTGGTACGCAGGCAGACATGATACTGGAGAAGGAGCTGAGAGTTCTACATCTTGATCTGAACCCAGCAGAAGCAACTGTGTCAACTGGGCATGTCTTGAGCACATATGAGACTTCCAAGCCTGCCTCCATAGTGACACATGTCCTCCAACTCGAATAAGACCACACATTCCCATAGTGCCACTGTCTCTTGTCATGCATTCAAACACATGAGTCCACAGGAGGTCATACATATTCAAACCACCATATTCCATTCCATGGACCCTCATAGGCTTGTAACCATATCATAATGCAAAATGCATTTAGTCCAAATTCAAAAAATCTCAACAATATTTTAAAAGTTCAAAGTCTCTTCAGAGACTAATGCAATCTCTTAACTGTAATTCCATATAAAATCAAAATAAAAAAGAACAAACCACATTATTCCAACATGTAATGACTTAGGATATACATTACCATTCCTAAATAGAGGAAACAAAAAATATTGAGGAAATACTAGACCAAAGCAAGACCAAAAACCAGCTAGGCAAATTCCAAACTCTGCGTCTCTCAGCTCCTTCTACAGCATCATGTCTTCCTGCATGCTACCATGTCCTGCCATGATAATAATGCACTAAACCTCAGAAATTTTAAGCTAGCCCTAATTCAATGTTTTCCTTTTTAAGAGTTGCTGTGGTAATAATGTCTCTTCCCAGCAATAGAAACCACAACTAACACTCCTTGGTGGGAAAGAAGATGTTCCATAGACAAATCAGAGAGTGTAATAAATCGCTTTAATAGATAAGGTCAGAAATTCCATAATAGCTCAAAATATGAAGAAAACACTTCTGGAAATCTTCAGTATCACAAAAATACTCAGTATAGAAGGAAAATATTAGAACAGCATGAAGGAACATATGACAAATATATGTCAAGAATTTAAAAATAGAGAAAAACTGATAGTCTTTCCTCTGAAACAACAAAGGATGGAAAATACACATTTCCCTGGAATAAGATTAGGCCTCTTTGGATTCTTCTGGAGTAGCAAGTTAGTAGGAAATAAAGGGAGCCAAATTATCTCCATGTGCTAATGATTTTGTACTTGTACATGAGGCCCTAAATATTCCCTGTGAAAATTCTTCTATCTGATGATTACTCTCTGGAAAATAGCAGCATGCAAAATCAGCACACAAAATTAATTGCTCTTCCATATACCAGAAAGGATCAAAATGAGGAATATATCAAGGAAGCAACTCTGTTGCAGTAACCTCTAAAACATGAAATACCTGGGAATAAATGTCACCAAGGATGTTAAGCATCTTCATGGTGAACATTTTTTAACGCCAAGGAAAGAAACCGACAGACACTGAAAGATGAAATCTGTCTCACATGCTTCTGGGTTGATATAATTATATAATATTGTGCAAATAATACTTGCCTATATCATGAAAAATATGCTGATATTCTGTACAATATCCATCAAAATTCTATCATAATATAAAGAAAAAATGGAACTATCAAGAAAATATCCTAAAATTCAAATAGAAATACAGACTCTGGAAGGATCAAGCAATGGACAACAAAAAGAACAAAGTTGGAGGTATCTTAATAATTATGTTCCATTATACTCCAGTGTTATAGTCACAGAGGATCCTAATACTGACACTACAGTACACAATTATTTCAATGGAGTAGAAAACCCATAAACAGATTGCACAGCTATAGCTAACTTAGCATTGATATAGGTTTAAAAAACACCAATGGAAAAGACACAGCATCCTAACAAATAGTTTTGGGATCTAGGAATAAAGGATTTGTATATCTAGAATCTAAAAGAATGTAAAATATGAACAAGAAAAAGTTAACTCAATCTTGAAAAGGTACAGAAACTAAGAGTTCTCAGAAGATGAAGCACACATGGCTGAGTAATATTGAAGAACGTTCAATATCTTTAGGCACCATGAAAACACAAATTAAAATACTTTGAAGATCAATTGGGGAGGGACCTGGGGGGAAAGAAGAGTGAGGAAGTGTGTGGAAAGATGGCTAAAATTAAAGGCCACTTTAGGAGTACTGTGTAAACCTAATACAGTAAAATATTCCTAAATTACATACATGTCAGATGGAGATCTAAATAAATTCACTAAATAATAAGGGAGAGAGAGACCTAACTTGCCATTTCATCAACAAAATGAAGCTTGGGTTACATCTAATTATGTTGTTGCCTAAAGGAATCCCATGGGAGTCACCAAACAACCCAGGCTGTGGCCAGGATTATAGTTTGTTCTCCACAGACTGATGGCAAGGACCCATTAATAAGACCATCACAACTTCACCTTTACAACAAATTGAACAAGCAGAAGTTGATCTGTTGCCTTCACTGAGCTTTCAACCAGTATTCTAGTGGCTTTGGTACTGAAACGTACTCTGGACATTACCAAATGAGAACTGTAAATACCAACACATCCAACAACCCTTTGATCTACAATGATGTCCTGCCTGTAAGATAGCTATGAAAAGATTGCACAAAATTTGTAAGCGACCAATATCTGATTTGACTGCATAAATACTCAACTTATGTGATCAAGAATCAGAGACTAGTGCATTGCTTTGGATCTCTGCATCTGCCTCCATCAGTCTCTGTATGAGGGCTCTATGATGACAGTTAGGGTATTCATCCATGTGAATACTCACTGTAGTACACCAGTTCAGGCTTCCTCTTGCTTATTTCCAGTAGTCTAAGGTGGGGTCATTTTTGTGAATTCTTAGAAACCTCCCTAGCATTCTGTTTCTCTCTATTCCCATGATGTCTTCATTTATCATGGTATCTCTTTCCTTGCTCTCTTACTGTGTCCCTGTTCCAACTTGGACCTCCGGTTCCCCTACGTTCTCATCCTCTATGTTTTGCCCTCCATTTCCCCCCTCACTCCCAGTCTTCTCATGTAGATCTCATCCAGTTCCCCCTCCTGGGTGATCTATGCGTCTTTCC
>LZPO01076604.1:15618-28116 GCA_001675575.1 Neotoma lepida
AGAGTTATCTTCCTAACTTACAAAATAAAAACAGTGGTAGATCTTATTGATGAAGCTTATTCTTATCTTATTCATGATAAGAATCATGAAATAATAGAGGAAGAACAAGGCTTAAATACACCAGCAAATTTTCTATTACTATTACTGTGACCTGAAAGCAGGTAACACATTGTGTCAAACACATTTAAAGAATATTATGAAAGCNTACTTATATCCTGTGGTTGTTTGACTGAGAATGGCCCCCACAGGCATTCAAATGCTCAGTCACCAGTGAGCAGCACTATTTGAAAAGATTAGAAGGAGTAACAGGTGTGGCCTTGTTGGAAGAAGTGTGTCACTGGGAGTGTGCTTGGAGGTTTCAAAAGCCTGTGTCAATCTCTGAATCTCTCTCTCTGCTTAAGGGTCAGGATGTAGGTCTCAGCTACTTCTCCTGCACTGTGCCTGTGTGCTGCCATGCTCCCTACTGTGATGATAATGGACTAAGTCTCAGGAATTGTAAGCAAGCCCCCAATTAAGTGATTTTTTTTTTAATAAGAGTTGCTTGGTTGTGGTGTCTCTTCACAGAGATAGAGCAGTGATTACAACAAATCGTTTTGTAAAATTAAACCACAAAAGCTAACACTAAATACCTAGAATTTTTTTTTATTTAATCTGCAAACAAAACTAGCCTTTGTTTCTGTATTACATAAGTGGTAGAAAGATTGTGTTTCTCTTAGTCTTTTTTATCAATACTGTGTGTGGTGGTTTGAATGAGAATGGCCCCTCATAGGCTCATATATTGAATGCTTGGTTCTCAGTTGGTGGACTGTTGGGAAGGATTAGGAGGTGTGGTCTTATTGGTGTAGGTATGACCTAGTTGGAAAGATTGTGCTACTGGGGGTGGGCTTTGAGGTTTCAAAAGCCATCACCAGGCCCTGTCTCTCTCTCTCTCTCTCTTTCTGATTCCTGCTGCTTGCTGTTCAGGATATAAACTCTTAGTTACTGCTCCAGTGCCATGCCTGCCTGCTGGCTGCCTTGCTCCCCACATGATGGCCATGGACTAACCCTCTGAAATTGTAAGTGAGCCCTCAATTAAATGCTTCCTTTTATAAGTTGCCTTGGTCACAGTGTCTCTTCATATAAATAAATTGTAACTGTGACAGAAGTTGGTACCAGGAGTGGGGTATTGATGTAGCAGGCCTGCTCATGATGCTTGTTGGCAGATTGTGGACTTTGGATCAGGAAAGTGTTTGAATGCTGTAAGTGGGGCTTACTGGGCCACTCTACTAGGAATATGGGAGACAGTTGTGCTGAGAGCAATGTAGACTATAGAGGCCTGGCTCAAGAGGTTTCAGAGGGGAAGAATAAAAGAGGCTATTCTTGTGGTATTTTGGCAAAGAATATGGCTGCTCTCTGCCCTTGCCCAAATATCTCTTNGAGGCTAAATTAAAGAGTTGTGGATTAATGTTCTTGGCAGAGGAGATTTCAAGACAGCTTAGTATTGGCTGTGTCATGTTANTATTAGTGATCATTCTTTATAACTGAAGCCCTTGGGACAATGCTGCTTAGAGAACAGAGAGAGTCCATTTGGGAAAAGATGATTCNCATGGCAACAGCAGGTGTCCCTGCTACAGAAGATCAACCTTCGAGTCCAGAGTGTGCCATGTACATATGTGTACAGTGACCAATCTAAATAACTTTTCCTTTTTTCTTTCCTCTTCTTCCTTCCTTTTTTTTTTCTTTTGACATGTGGTGGCCCAAATTACTCAGGGTCCGAGAATCTGAGCTTGTTCTACCCACAGAGCTGCATAAGGGGATGATTTGGCCACAGACGTGGTTACCAGGTGTTTGGAAGGGTCTACACTTGGCTGTGCGGTGTGCTTTGATCTAGCATGGGGGGAGGTCTTTTGCCCTGCCCCTTGTCATTGTTATAAAGAGCCCCTTTGAAGAGGCAGAAGGGGCCATTGGGTATTGACCTAGGTCCTCCCGAAGCTATCCTGTGTTTCTGTCTTTCTCCTCTTCGCTATCTTTCTAATATTTTCTTATCCCTCTCTCCTCCTCATAGGAACCCTAGAAAAAGTGGGAGCTGGCCTTCCACATTGACAGAATCTCATATATCCCATTTTGGACTTGAGTCCACTATGTAGCTGAGGGTGACCTTGAACTCCTGATCCTTCTTTCTCACTTCTGAGATTACAGATGATTTTTCCCAGCTCAATTTAATAATAATAATTATTCTTTTAAATGGAGTCTCTGTGTTGGTTCAGGGTCACCCCAGGCTTTGTGACCTCAGCTTTCCAAGTAGCTGGGGCTATAGGAACATGCTACCATATCCAGTTTTAATCTAAATTTTCAAAGGAAGAGTTTAACCAGCTTTGGTGAATTCTCTAACTGAGACATTTAATTTACTATTAGTAAAATTAAGAAATTCAAAGGTTGGTAAACTGAGTAAAAACATTAAATAAAATTAAGAAACATAGAAAGAGCCCCCAAATCCCAATTTTTCTAGTCTCTGAATCAAAAAATATGCTGTTGTGACTGGAGAGATGACTCTGAGGTTAAGAGCACTGACTGCTTGCAGAGGACCCAGGTTTGATTCCCAGCACCCATATAGCGGATCACAACCATTTGTAATTCCAGTCCCAGAGAATCTGACACCATTTTCTGGTATCCCAAGTGCACATACTAAATAAATAAATAAATAAAATCTCAAAAATATTGAAAAATGCAGTTAATGGTTAGAGTAACATGAAAAATAGTTTAGGGGAGAGATAAGTAGCAGGCTTTGAAGTTCACACTTGCTGTGGACTTCAGAGAACATGTTTTCACAGCATTCTATAAGAAAATCTTCTTTCCTAAGAAACAAATTAATTAAAGAAAGGACAGACAAAGTGCCACCCTTGAAAGTGGAAAATGCTTCGGCACTTAAGGAATGGCATTCCTTAAGTGAAGNTCATGGCACATCCCCAAGGACTAATGAACTGCTTAGTCTTTTCCACTCTGAAGACAGGTATTGTGATTCATGCATAGGTGGTTGTGAGGGAACATATAGAAGTTTAAGGCAAGAAATATTGGGTACTTTGTTTTTCACAAATTGAGAGTATCTTCTTCAATTATCACAACTGTACCTGACACCAAAAGCAGTTTAATGGAGAGACAAACTTTCTTCAAAAATTGTAAGGTGCTTTTTAAACTGCACACTGTCATCTAGACACCCCAATGATTGACAGCGTTATCAGCATCACCATAGGAACCAGAGTGTTTTATATAGTCCTAAAAGCATCTGACAGGATTTTCAAAAGACAAGCCTGCTGCAAAGAGGTTTCAGTTCTTTGGTGTTGGCCACCCCTAGCTGTCTTTCACCTTCATATTAAAGGTTTGTTTGCATGGTGAAAGGAGGGGTTGCTCTTTTTCATTGGTGAATGGTTATATTGTGGATCCCAGCCTTACAAACAATAGTTGAGGTGAAGGCCTGTTGTCCTTTGGTTCAGCAGAAATGCTGCCTGTGGCACTCAAGGTCAGGTTATGACTTCTAGTGAAAATTTAAATGTTTCCTTTATGCTGAAATCCAGGCAACTGAGGGTTGTGCAGCATTCGAAAACTTTAATTTTTAGCTTATAAAGCCAAGGGCCCATGTTTCTTGCAGGCCATTTTTTTTTTTAAGATTCCAAAATGTGTATTTATTTCAGTCCTATACTCCACAGTTAGACCTGTAAGATCAGTTTTGTTTTCCCGTGAATTCAAAGACTCTTGTTTCAAAAGGCAAATATTTTTCTTAAAAGGACTGAATAAACATAACAAATCTGAGCAAATATCAGTTCATAATTCCTTTGGTGATAGATTCCATATGCTCCAAAGTTTGCTTTTGTGCTTGAATAAGGAAGTTAGCATTTTCACTCAGGCAATTAAAAACAAAAAAGAGAAAAGAAAAGAAAATTAAGGTGATAAAATGTACTACTATAAGGTTTGATAAGGCTGACTAGTTAATTTACAGTAACTCCACATGGACTTTTCAACACTGTGGATCAATTTCATTTGATGAACATCCCTCTGATATGGGAAGTCAGGATTACTAGGACTATTTTGTTTAGTGGCATGTTTATATGTATCTTGTTTTTCCCAATCTTTTGTTCTGAAAATATTTTAGGTCTTCAGAAATGTTCAAATATTACCATACTGAACCGTTGCTTTGCCTTTACTTAGATGTACAAATTTTTAATACTTTATAACATTTTCTTCCCTCTATCACCATCTGACTGCCATGTTCAGAGTGGAGAGCCTCTAATTGAGCCATTAGAAAGCAAACTGGAATATCTTGCCAATATGCCTCTATACTCAGTACTTACTGCCTAAAGATAATGATGCTTTCCTACAGTTTCACAATGCCATTTTCACTCCTAGGAATTTAAAGAGCAATGCAGACAGGCATAGTGTTGAATACCTGTAATTCTAGGATTCAACAAATTGAGGTGCTGGATTGTCAATTGGAGACCATTGTGGGCTACACACTGAGACCCTTTCTCAAAACAAAACAAAACAAAACAAAACCCCAAGCAATTGAACACACAAAGCAAAGCAAAACAAAACGAAACAGTATGACAACAGTTCACACAAAAAAGCGATATTGTAGCTAATAATGTCTACCATAGAGTACATGTTAAATTTTTTAATTGCTAAAATTTCCTCCAAATGTTCCCCAAATTGTTTCCCAAATTAGAACTTAAAAAACCTCAATCAATGTTCTTGTATTGCAGTTGGTTGTTATATATTTTCAATCTTTAATTCAGAACTTTTTTTCATGTGTTTTATGACAAGAGCATTTTGAAGAGTTTAGTCTAGTTGCCTTGAAGAAGTCCATTATCCAGATATTTTTGATTGCTTCCTTGTGATCTAATTACAAATATTTTATTGACAAGAATACTGAATAGGTGGTATGGTTTGCTTCCCATTTCATCATATCTGGAGGTAGTCTTAATCACTTGAGCAAGGTGGCTTGTGCAACATTTCTTTCATGAAGGTACAGTTTTTCCTTTGTAGATGAATAAGTGTTCTATGAGAGAATTCTGTTATGTAAATAATGCCAGACTACTATTTCCCAACAGTCTCCCATCTAGTGATTTCAACACTGGTGGGTGATCCTTATCTGTATAAATTAATATATTACTGATTGACAGCTGCATCTCTTTGTCTAGCCTTTATCTTTTATTAANCCTCTGAACCATATTGTTGACAATTTTGAATCTGTATCCATACTGTATTTATATATTTTGTATTATACTGTACTTGCCCATATTTAATTTTTCCCAAGTTGACTATGTCTAGAATCATCCCTTTTCAACATTCAATCAAGTTTAATCTACCATTCTTGATGGATTCATCGGGCAGAGCACATATTACAGTTGCTACGTCCATTTCCCACTATCTTTCCTAATAGAAAAGATATTTTTTTTTTTTTATGTTAAGAACTGTGTGTGAACCAGCCCAAGGAGTACTGTAGTGGATAGCTAGGCTTTTAGTGACAATGGGTAACCACAACACCTGCTTAAGACCTTCCCCTAGGGCATGGTTCATGGGGAGTCCGTTAAAAACTGGGGATGCCTATGTGACCTGCCTGCTCCTGCCGCTTCTGGATCGTTCCCAGACTCGGAAGCCAGGCTGAGGACCGAACCAGATTTCTTCGCTGGATCTNGTGGCTCTCCCTTTCTATTCCTATGCTTGTTCCCTCCCTCTTTCAGTAAGTTGTTTNTAAAATAAAGCTATCTTGTTAAAATATAAATAATTGGGCTGGCCATCTAATTAACTTTATAGAGTACAGCTATCACATCATAAATGCAAACTCATGTTTGGAAAGACTTTGCACCTGTTTGTAATTTTCTTATTTTATAGACAGTGTTAGAGAACAATTGATACAAGTCTCTAACAAGCCTCCTAACTAGAATCTTTAAAAACTGTGCCATTCCATTTGATTGTTGATTAAAAAAAGGGAGAGAGAGAGAGAGAGAGAGAGAGAGAGAGAGAGAGAGAGAGAGAGGAAGATACAGGTTTAAATGTAGCAGCACATGAAAGAGTGATAAGCAAAGAACATTCTCCAGGAAGCAGCTGCATAGAAAGACCAACAGAAGAGAATGTGCCCAAGCTTAGTAGGGAGCACTCTTGAGAGTCCCACTGTGTAGGAAAGGAAGAGAGAGACAGATATCAGGGTAAGATATGGTGGGGTTCTACAAGGCTTTAGTGGATCTTGCAATGGGCTTAGAAGCAGGACTGCTCTCTTAGGCTGTCTAGATTTGAGACAAGGGTGAAAAGTCTTCATTATTTCTAAACTTCACTTTCATTAAAAAAGAAAATGGTAAAAGATCAGCTATAGGAAGTTTATATCAGTCCTAAAGAGAAGTCTGAATGGGAGCCTAGGATCTGCTTGGGGTTAGATATTTCTACAGCAACAAAGCCTGTTTCTTGTTTTATTTTACATTTGGAACAGAAAGGAATTGGAAAAAAACCCATAATGTTTAAGTCCATATGCAAGATATTCTTAAATTCAGTAGAACAAAAGCTAAGATACATAAAATGGACTATTTGAGTCCTGAGTTTGATGTTAATTCTATTTCTATTTATAAATGAAATACAGTTATATTTATAGGATTATAAAATATAAAATGTTATATAGAAGAAATAAAATTTCTAATTATTAGAAAATTGTTTCACGTTTTATCTTGATGTTTTCTTTATAAATATGGACTTTACCAGTTAGATTTTTTCCCCAAACAAGATTATAACTCACATACAAATTTTGAATTGGTTTCAAAGTATACATGTTTATAAAAATTCATAAATGTTATCACAAAAGATAAATTATCTGTATTTGTGACAAATAAACTGGACAAAGAAAGAGATGCTACACTGAATGCATGAGTGAGTAATGTTACAGCCAAAGGGCTGCAGGTGAGATTTCCTCCAGTCCAATCTGCTATAGAACTTTAATAATAAGTGTGTTAAGGGAGGTGGAAGATGTGCATGTGTGTGCATATGATCTATGTATACATGTGTGTAAGTGTTGTGTAACAGTTTCCTCCAAGATTGAAACATTCCATCCTGTAGGGAAACTTCTTAAGACAAGAGATAAACAACTCAAAATAGTTTCAGGAAGTTCCTGAATCTGACTAGATCCACTAGGTCCCTCCCTCCCAAAGTGAACAGTAAAGATTTTAGACAGTCACTCTCAGACAAGCCAAGCCACAAAGAAGACTCTAAGACCAGACCAGCTGCCTGGAAGAAGCAGAAACCAGCCGAGTTGCCTGGGAGAGGTTTAAAGTGACTGACTCTCTTNGAAAGGACACCCTCCAATCTGTTGAGCTGCCTGCAGGTTGTGCAGTGTGCTCCAGGCTCTCAGCTTTGTGAGCTGTCACCTGTAGTGGGGTGGGTGATGGTGATGCAGCTGTCTTTGAGTAATTTCTGCTCCTGTATGTAACCCTTCACTCATATTCCTGTAAATAACCCAATAAAATTCGTTGGTTCATCAAGTTGGACTTCAGTGGTGTCTGTTCTTTGGTCTATAATGGGCTCTCTATTTGGGGTGAGTATGTTGCACCTTCCCAGGAAAAGTCTTGTCACACAACAGTGTGCCAGCATACTTGTTTGTATATTCACATATGAGGATAGAGTTTGACCTTCAGTATTTTTCCTCTATCATTCTCCACCTTATTTTTTTAGTTTCCACTCATTAAACCCAGAGTTAGCCATTTTGGCTAGACTGGATGGACAATGAGCCAAAGGATCCACTTGTCTCTGCCTTCTAGTGTGTTACAGGTACAAACCACTATGCTCACCTGGTGTGTAGGTATGTGGGATCTGAACTCAGGGCCTCATGATTTCACATCAAGTACTTGTAGAATATTACTTTAAGGTGTGTTACTTTTGTTTATGTTGCATTTGTTTAACTCTGTGAAGCTTTGTTACTGTGCCTGTGTAAAACACCTGATGGTTAAAGAAATGGCCAATAGCAAGGCAGGAGGAAGGATTGGTGGGGCTCGCAGGCAGAGAGTATATATAGAAGGAGTAAATTGGGAGGAAAGAAGTAGTCAGAGAAGGAGGAGGACTTCAGCTGTCAGCCACCCAGCTACACAGCAAGCCACGGAGTAAGAGTAAGATTTACAGAAGTAAGAGAATGGGAAAAACCCAGAGGCAAAAGGTAGATGGGATAATTTAAGTTAAGGAAAGCTGGCTAGAAACTAAACCAAGCTAAGGCCAGGCATTCATAATTAAGAATAAGCCTCCATGTATGATTTATTTGGGAGCTGGATGGTGGGCCTCCAAAGAGCCAAAAGACCAAAAAACCCCCAACAACAAGTACTTTACTCACTGAGGCATCTCCCCAGCCTCATGATAGAAGATTTAAAAAACTAATTTACTTAGGCTGATTAGAACAACTCCCATTCTTTAACTGTGAGTACTTTTACACATTTTTAGTACATTTAAAATATAGTATTAATTTGCAAGCTTCCACTTCAAGAATTGTCATTCCACATAGGTAAGATTTGTGCTTAGTACAATTTATAGCATCCAGTAAGAGTTAGTTAATAAAAGAATGAGTGAGAACTTAGACTCAAGTTCTATTTTAGTTCTGAACATTTATTTGGGACACTGAAGAAGCCCACTTATCAATCATATGAAATGCAAAAATACACAGATGTGTAACTTAAATAGGTAAGCCNTAGGAAGTCCTCACTTATAGCCTTCCACATAGTGAGCAGTCTAAGAACATTAGCTATTATGACTAATCTGCTTCCATCTGGTCAGAAACTGGAGTACCCAGTGATGGGGAAGGGCCCTCTGCAGTCTGGGATTTCCAACTGGAAACCTACTGGAGTGCCCCCTTGATGAGCCTTCTTTTCATCTGCAGATATGTTATTGAAAATTGTAGCTCAGCCTTGTCAGCCTAAATCACATTAGAAGTATTAGGAGATGCTCTGTAAAAAGAAAACAGGATTTGGCAATTTGATTTCAGGGAGACTTGAAAGGTCATAGATGGTAAGCCAAGGTAGAAAAAAAAAAAGTGAGGCCTTGAGCTCCTGTAGTGAGAAACAGTAATTCAGAGTAAGAATGACAGTTACGGATGTTTAGGTGTAATGNCTTCAGTAGAAATGTAAGCCGAGATGGAATTCTTATTCTTTTGGAGGAGGTGGGGTGATATGCTGGATTATCTAAAAGGGAAATAGTTTGTTAGTGTTCTTATTGGTTTCTAATTAAAAGAGTATTTTGCATCATTAAAATAATTTTCCTTATTTATTAAGAATAAAATTATTAAAATTTCCCATTAGTGCTCATCNTTTTGTTAACTTTTATCCAAATCTACTTTTAAAAACAGTACTACACTTTAGTGCTTAGGTTGGAGTTGCTTCCCTTCTCCCAGGCAATTACAGGATAATTTAATGACGTACACCTGTGTGAGGTTCTAGACCACATTTCTTCAACTACCTATTTGTTTCANTAATGCTGTAATTTTGCTGGCTGTTCTCAGCTGAAGATTTGGAAGCAGCTATAGTTTTGAGGAAGTGGAGGTATATATAAGCTTGAAAGAGAAGCATGGGAGAGACAGTAGTGTAGGTTTGGTGTCTAACATGAGTTACTAAACNTCTCGGAGCTATAATTTTCTAATCTATAAAATGAAAATGATAGCCTCTTGTTAAGTTTTTTTGTGAGGATTAAATGGAAAAATGAATGTGTAAAGCATANACCTGATGCACAGTAGATGTTCAACAAACTGTTCTCAAAGTTCTGATTTGATTGTGTGAACGTGAGAGACAGTCCAGCAGGCATTGTTTTCCTGACAGATTCTGTTTATGCAACTGTGCTGTAAGATTGTAAACATCTGCGTTTCGGTTACCATCTTCCTGATTTATTTAAGTACGAATTTTGTCAACTATTTTCATCTCACCAGANACAGGCAATGCAGTTACNGCGCAGATGGTTTCTTCAGTCCGTCAGCTATGCCTGGGTGTGGTATCCTCCCTGGGACTGGGTAACATTAAAAGTTAGAAGCAAGGAAATTTGAACGCTTGAATTTTGAATCTCTTGGAGTGCCTTAGTTCCTGCCTGCCTTCACCCTGGTGCTGGAAAAGTATATCTATCGAAATATATTTTTCTTAGAGTCAGTACCAATAGGCCTTGCTCATTAGGAAGAAAACATGTGGGAAAGCCGGAGAGGGTTAAAAAATCACAGTTAATGCCTACTTGAATATTTGCTTTTAGCATGATTTAAAAATTTTGAAACAGCTTTTCTATAAAAGTATTACATATTCATTGTAGATAATTCAGAAAAAAGGAATAAATATTCCTTCCACCAAAGGAACAATTATTGATGTTTTTTATTCTGATTATTTGTGTACATGTATGTGCATATATATGCATAATATGCACACATGTATATTTTATTAAAATGGAATCACAATCTATAATATTTTATAGCATGCCTTAGTCACATGATGAGATAGTTAAGAAACAATCTTTTACATTATGTGATTTTTTTTTACAAGATCTCCTTAAAGATGGAAGGATGCAAACTACTATTGAAACAAAATGTTAATTCTCTAACCTTCTAATCTTTGAATGTTAATTTATTTTATCAGACACAGGCAGTGCATTTACTGCACAGATGGCTCCTTCAGTCCAGTCTGGGTGTGGCATCCCTTGGCAATGAGAAAAATTAGAGGCAAGGAAATGGGAGCTTCTGCATTTTGATTNTCCCCCAAATTTATTTNCAGGCTTTATGCTGTTATTAAAAAGGTGGGAGCAGAGAGGGAGAAGAGGCTGCAGCAGGTGGTCTGCTACAGAGCTGGGATGAGATCAGAGTATTGAATTTGGAGGAGAGGAGGGAGAGTGAAGTTCTGAAGATCTACCTGCTTCCCTGGCTGGGGGTGAGGGAGTTTTATGAACCAAAACAATGTTTGTTTGAATACATACCTATGGAGACCTCCAGCCTGAAACTCCTTCTCAGAGGAAAGCCTAGATATTGAAAATTAAGCAGATGTAGTATGTAAACAATTGGGCTTCTCAAGAGAATGGCTTCATCATGATGGAGCATTAACTTCATTGAAAGCATACATTTATGATACTATGTTTATAGCACCATTATGATCTTTTCCCCCTGGCATTGTTATTATGTGATCAGAGTGTGAAAAGAGCTGCAGAGATGAGATAACCCAGCTCATTGGGTTTAAAAGTCATTTGCCATTACAGTTTCCAACACAACATAAAGAGAAGGCCATTATCTGTCATTGTCAAAGAAATGTGGGCTGTAGTTCATACAATTAAAATAACTTCTAATTACATGAAATTGGAATTGCCTTTTCTGTAGTCAGTTTCAAATGAAATGCTTCAAAGGGTTCATCTAGTTTTTTTTTATTTTTTAATTTTTTTAAAGTATCTTTAGACTTGTGTCTTCCTCCTGAGCAAGAGATGTGTGATAACCAGGATGCTGCATGGATCCACTTGGTGAACTACACAAAATGGAAGAGAGTCTCAGCATTACTGCTGCTCAGAAAATAGTCACCTTAGGGTAAATGGATAAAATGCTGAGCTTTCTCTTTTGAATGCAATTCAGTGTCCACACATTATTTTGTCTGCACTATTGATTTCTTCTCTTAAATCTTTATAAAGCCCAATTATATAGTCAATTTAAAAATATTAAGGACTCCCTGCACCAAGGCTGTGCAAAGTGTCCCACCATAGGCATTGGGCTCCAAAAAGCTAACTCATGCACCAGGGACGGGACCGATCCCACTGCGTGCCTGGTGGCCCTTAAACAGTTCAAACTAAACAACTGTCTCGAGTATCCAGAGGGCCTAGTCCAGTACCATGGGGGTTCCTCAGCTATTGGTCCACAGTTCATGCATTTCCACCAGTTTGACTGGCTGTCTCTATACATTTTCCCATCATGATCTTGTTGTCCCTTGCTCATAGAAGCCCTCCTCTCTCTCATCGATTGGACTCCTGGAGCTTGGCCTGGCGCCTGTCGTGGATCTCTGCATCTGCTTCTATCAGTCACTGGATGAGGGCTCTATGATGACAGGATATTCAGCCATCTGATCACTGGAGTAGGCCAGTCCAGGCACCTTCTTGACTATTGCTGGTAGTCTAAGGTGGGGTCATCGTTGTAGATTCCCGGGAACTTCCCTAGCACTCTGTTTCTCCCTATTCCCATGATATCTTCATTTGTTATGGTATCTCTTTCCTTGCTCTCCCACTCTGTCCCTGTTCCAGCTCGAACCTCCTGTTCCCCTATGTTCTCATCCCCCATCCCTTACCNTCCATTACCCCCACCCCCAGTTTGCTCATGTAGATCTCATCTGTTTCTCCTTTGATGGGTGATCCATGCATCCTTCCTAGGGTCCTCCCTGCTAGCTAGCCTCCCTGGAGCTGTGGGTTGCAGTCTGGTTATCCTTTGCTTTACATCTAGTATCCACTTATGAGTGAGAACATACCAGTTTGTCTTTCTGAGTCTGGGTTACCTCACTCAGGGTGATA
>LZPO01076606.1:14022-27112 GCA_001675575.1 Neotoma lepida
GACACCATGTTTAAAGTTTTTACATTAGAGAAAAACTGGGTACAATTTTACTTATGCAGGTTAAAGGGAAATTCTTGATAAATTTAGTAAAGTCCTATTAGCTCCTTGCTTTTAATCTGAGTGTAAAACATAGTGTATTCATTTACCCAGATGGTTGACAAAAAAAAAATTCAATGTCACATATTCAAAGAGAGTCAAGTCAAGTACACAATCAGTATTAGAGATGCTTGGAGTCCTCACAAGGTTTGTGGATTTTAGTTCCTACACTGTTCATATTGCCTTCCATTTCCTTTCCAAGTGCTTTAACTTGTACTTGTTATCCAAGTAATTAATTCATTAAGAATAATGCATACACCTTTAATGCTTTTCTCTCTTTTTCCAATATTATAATTACTGTTTTCTTATCATCTGGAATTCAAAAGAAACTCTGAGGTCTCCTCATACCCCCACACTTAATTATTTTACACATTGGATTACTACTTACTAAAACATAAATATAGCTTGCAATTGATATGTTCCAGTGATATGCATTAAGATAATATTTGCTAAGCATCATTTTAATTAGATTTTTTAATTTTGAAATTAAAATAAACTGCCCCGCTGTATCCAGAAAACAGCTTTCTTGTAGTTGTCCACAGCTTCAGTCTCTTGCAATCTTTCCTTCCACTTTTCCAATATGAACCTTGAGCTTTCAGAAAAGGAGTGTGATATAGATGCCCCATTTAATCTTAACATTCCAAAGTCTTTAATTCTCTGGACCTTGAACAAGTATAGGCCTCTGTAAACTAAAGTTGGAAATCATTAACAATTGGTCAAGAAACAACAGTGTCTTTGGTAGGTTTTTGTTTGGTTAATTAATTCATAATCTGGTGTTTTATTTTAATTTTTATTGTCACCCTTTGTATATAATGGCCTACACTATACTTTAGCATTTAAAATATTATAAAATCTTGATTAGTTTTTCCAATGTGGAAGAATAATTCTGTCTACATCTATTTTCTATCTGTCTATTTATTCATCCTTCTGAATGACTTGGACCTGGCTGTTCAAATAATTTTATGAAGTTTGNAAACATATTCTATGTTATAAATTACTTAACCTTATATTTAAAAAACAGCTTTCCACATGTATTTATTTGTAGAAACATGGGTAGAAATGTTCTCAATTGCATGTACTTAGATTATTTTTTTTAGGCTATCTAAAAGGAAATACATGAAACATATGTGTATTCACTGTTATATAAGTTTTTTTTTTCTCCAGTTGACTAGAGTATCATGACGGATAATCTTGGTTGTCAATTTAACTGCATCAGAGTCAACTAAAACCTAAGCTGTGATGAATTTTCTCTTTATGAAATTGCTTAAAGTATGAAAATCCACCTGAAATACGGGCCACAGCTTCCGGTAGCATTCAGATAAAAGGATATGGAAGAAGGAAATGTTGTGGGCTCTTTTGTTCTCTTTAGCTGGTAAGCTCTTCTATCCTTTTGAACTTCTGAAGGGATACAAAACAGATTGAAAATCAACTGCCCTCCAGGAATCTTCTAGGACTTCAGTGCCAAATTAGGACTGCTAACACATAGCCTCAATGACTGAATAGCTACCAGATTCCCAGCCTGCTAAACATGACACAGCCATTGCTAAATTACCAGTACAGCATCCTCTAAGCCAATTTAATAAACACTTCTTTAATGTATATATTCATTCTNTCAGCTCTGTTATTTTAAGGACTTATGACTAGTACAGAGTGTGGTACCAGAAGTTCTAGAAAAACAGAATTGTAAGAATGGTAATCTGTGGCTGTGGCTGTCTGCCCTGTGTTAATGGAGAATACTCAAAGTTCAGATTATGAAATATTTGAAAGATTTATCAAAAATAGATCTGCTAGTCTTTTTTCATTTCTTATGAGTATCAAGGAATAAAATGACTACATCCATAAAACTTTTGACAATTTTTAGAAAACCAAAGAAAATTGTTGATTGCTTCTAGAATCTCTAGTTCAACTATGAGCACAGTGATAAAATTAACTAGCTTTAGATCACACAAAGATGCTAAAGATTTCTAAATGCNCCATAGACTAGAATCTTCTTTTCAGCAGCCATAGTTGCCAATTATAAAACCCAAGCCCTTGTGAACATCCATGACCATCCAAAGGGTGAGTTTCTCTAACTGTCGTCTACAATATTTGAGACTGATAAAGCATTGTCTATAAAGTTATTTGCTACAATGGCCAGAAATATATAAAGAAGACCTTTTCTTACATTTATTTAATATTACCAGACACACCCTCTAATTTTACANCTCAAAAATGAATCTTAGTTTTGTGTTAATTTGAATAGATATACTTTTTAATTAATCCAAACAAACACATTCCTCAAAGTTTATTGGCCATAGCTATAGCTTCACTATTTAAGATTTTGCTTTTACTATGCATGTTTGCTCAATGTTTAAGGGCTGTTTGGATGTTTAAAAAATAATTTTCTATTTTTATTTTTTAATTGAAAAAAATTCCAAGCATATATTCTGATCATGTGTTTACCTCCCTAAACTCTTCCCAGGTCCTTCCCATCTCCCCATCCATCCAATTCCATCATCCCTATTTCACTTTGTGTGTGGTAAAATGCATACATATGCATACACAAGTGCACATTTAAAATTCATCCTGATATTTGGTACATGTGATATTTTATTCTAACGTATTGAATAACTTGAAAACAATGCTACTTAAAATTCTATAATTAGCAAAATAAATTTTCATATTGAGATTATAGATTATACAGTGCTATTTCATTTTATTTCATTTATTTGATATGTTGACCTTTTACTATTACCTCCTGTGGAAGTAATTTTTGCATATGGCAGGACATGTTGGTCTATATTATGCTTACCAGTTTCTTGTATTAGTTCATATAAGTCATCATTTTCCACTGATATATCAGTGCTAAATGCATCCACGTTTTGATGGTTGGAGCAATTATCTTTATTATCTTGCTGATGAATCTGTATATTCCTATATAGATATAATCCTATATTCAAAATTATCAGCTTTGAGAATATTTAAATGCCTTCTAAGGCATTTAAATATGCTAAACTCTGGTTCTCTAAAAAGTCTTACTTTTCAAATAAAAGTAATACAATAAAATAAAAACGACAATTATTTTCTTAAGTGTATTGAGACATATTTTTTGGGACTCCCAAGCTGCTTGGATTAGAATTAAACAAATGAATAAATTAATTAAAAGATTTATGGCATCACTGCATGTAAATACTTCTCACCAATAACCTAATATAATTTTCTTTAGTNAGTAAGGTTTTTTTATCATTACTATCCAGAAAATTTGAACACCACTGTACTCATAAAACTATCTTTTCTACATATAATAACATCACTTGGCTTTCTCTCTCAGAGCCTCATCACAGTTCTCCCCCTTTCTCTGCTGCTGGCTCTTTAGTGTTGTTCTAATCTGGTGTTTCCTTCCTAGTATATCTTACTTGTGAGTTTGTATAATCTTCCCTTTGATTTGAACTGTTATTATTTAATAATAACTGTCAAAGTTCTTTTAGTCTTATATATTCAGTTATGTGTTTAGCATTTCTAACCAGTCTCAAAACCTCATAAAACTTGGAGGCATTGTCGGTGAAAGCTGAGCCTTTATGCTTTCGGTGTTGATTAATTCCATTATTTCTTCTGCCTTATAAACTATAAACATGGAAGTAAACCTAGACCTCTTCTTTCTTTCCTATGAACAATCACCCCACAGTTCCTTTCAACTTAAAAAACAAATCGCAAAGCTGGTTATTTCTTTTAATTCTTTCTCCATTTCTTGCATTAAAATTTCTTTTTGAAAACAATGACATCATGAAATTTGCAGGTGAATAGATGGTACTAGAAAAAAAATCATCCGGTGTGATGTAACCCAAACCCAGAAAGACAAATGTGGTATGTACTCACTCATAAGTGGATATTCACTGTAAAGTAAAGGACAACCAGGCTACATTCCACAGCCCCAGAGACACTAGGTAACGAGGAGGACCCAAAGAATGCATGGATTTCCCTGGGAAGGGAAAATAGAAGAGATCTCCTGTGTTAACTGAGGGTGGAGGGATGGTAACATGAAGGATTGGGTTGAGCAGGTTGGCAGCATGATGGAAGGGAAGAGTAATGTAGAGATGTCTTGATAGGGGGGCCATTTGAGGGTTATGGAAAAGCTTGTTGCCAGGGAAACTTCCAGGTATCAATGGGGATGACCCCAGCTAAGACTCCTAGCAACAGTGTGAAGGATGCCTGAACTGGCCTTCTCCTATAATCGTATTGGTGACTACCCTAATTGTCATCAGAGAGCTTGTCATCCAGTAACTGTTGGAAACAGATCCAGAGATCTATAGCCAAGCACTGGGCTGAGCTACAGGAGTCCTGTTGAAAAGGAGGGAGGAGGGATTGTATGAGCCAGAGGGTCAAAGTCATGACAGNGGAACCTACAGAGACAGCTGACCTAAGCCCTTGAGAGCTCACAGACTCTGGGCCAACAGCTAGGAAACCTGCATGGGACTAACAACTCAGGCTGTCTGCATGTGAAAATTATGCAGCTTTGTCTGTTTGTGGGGATCCTAACCGTGGGACCAGGACTTATTCCTGGTGCTTGAACTGGCTTTTTGGAACCTATTCCCCATCCTGGGTTGCCTCAGCCAACTTCGATGCAGTGGGAGGAACTTGGTCCTGCCTCAAGTTGATGAGCTATGCTTTGTTGACTCCCATGAAAGTCTTGACCTGTTTTGAATAGAGGTGGAGGAATGGATGGGGTGTAGATGGGAGGTAGGGAGAGGGAATGGGAGGAGAGGAGGGAGAGGAAACTGTTGTCACTATGGAAAATAAATTTAAAAAATAATAAGAAAAGAACAATTATTTTTAAGGCTAATCATGGTGATTTTATAAATAAATTTCCTGATTCTAAGCAGATTAATCACTAAAATTTCATTTTGCACCCTATAACTTTTGAGGATACCTATTGTCTGCCTTATTCACCACTACATCTTATAGCACTTTAAAGGTTGTTATTTTTGACCTTATGATTGAAGAATAGATCCATATTGAAGAAACTATAAAGGAAACATTGAAGATTTGGATATACATGGAAATGTATGGTCAGTGAATGGTTGTAACAAATTGATTGTCATAAATGACTAAATTACTGACCTATGTTTCTTGGTTGTCCTATATAATTTAAAATAATAGCTTTGAAAAACTAGAACTTTACCTTACATTTTTAAATGAATTACACAGGCAAAATACATTAAACAAGAGTAGAAACATATATACAATATGTGGCAACAAAAACCAACCATAAATTTGTGTCAATATACAAGGACTCTTTAGAGAAGAGTAAAAACATATATACAGTATAGCAAAAATAACTTGAAATTTATATCAATATACAAAAATCCATTAAAAATGTAGAAATATATATTCAGTGTGTTGTAACAAAAATTACCTTAAATTTGTATCAATATACAAAAATCTTTACAAATATAAAATATTTGAGATCAATAGTTGTCCCTTAGTTTATAATAGATTCAATAATCTACCCTATTATTTGAAGTAGATTCAACAATCTCCCCTTCCATTCTATCATTCCTAGATACCCCCTCTTTCTTTTTTTTTCTTTTTTCTATTTTTCCAAAGAAATTCCTTAATTGCATAATTTTCTCCCTTTTCAAAATCAGTACAATGAATAAACAACCCCCATAAATGATGACAAGCATCCATAATCCACCAAATGACCATATAGCATTCTCCTCGCCTCTTAAGAATGTGAGCGTTGTGTCTGCAAAATTACTTCTTGTTGTTTGGGGGTGATGATACCCTGAAAAAACTGAAATGTTGGTCAAGTCCTTAGTAAACCAGCTGCAACATTCATTATCCACTCTTTGTGTAATGAGAAATTGCAACGTTTATCTGAAATCCTAGCTAAAGTTATCCTATAAGGATGGATTCTCAGCAAGTAACTTTTGAGTTGTCCGAAGGAGTTTGTAGTCCTATACTGATCTTTGAATGTTGTTTATCTGCTTAATGACATTATTGTGATCCAGGTAGAATCATTGTTGTGGGGCCCCATNGTCCTTTTGGAGACTTCAGAGATGGCTATTAGGAAAATTTATTGTTGACTGTGGAAAACTTAAACATTATTAATATCAAAATGGAAAGTTTAAATTTTAAGATAGTAATATACCTAAAGAAAAGTTTCAAAGAGTCAAAATAAATTTGAGGTAAAAAAAAAAATTGTGACAACAGTAGTCCCTAGATTTTAGTTTTCTTCTGTCCCATACCAGGTGGCTCTTCTGATATGAGACAGAGACTCTAAAATTTCTTTGAACAACATGCTTGAGTTTAGAAAAGCAGAGAGCCGTATTCCAACCTCAAAGCCAGCTTTGGTTTATAATTGAGTTGGGNCAACAAATATTTTGAGAGATGAAAGGATTTTACCTTGTAGAAAGTAATTANACCATCACACCCGATTGTTTCTTTTCTTGGTAACATTTTCCGGACAGTTTTACCTTCTCCTTTAGATGTCTATCTGTCCAAAGATCTTTGAAGTCTTCAAGATGGATATTTTTACTTTTCTGTAAATACAAAAACAAAACCCTGCCCTGACTATAATTGGATGAGTTTTTACTTTTGATATGTTAAATCGCCACCTTGGTCAATGAACTATCACTTCTTTTCAAGAGGTCTCTCCTGTTCAAAGTGAGTCTTTATTAATTTAATGGTATCTATAACTTTTCTCCCCCTGTGGAAACAAAAGCAAAACTCCTTCCCCAATGTAGCTCATATCCTGGTTTCCATTCTGAGGTCAACACATCCTTAAAGTACACAGGATTAGTAACTCAGTAGTTTTTTCTACTGCCCAATGTCTCTCTGTAGCTGTCATTCCTTTCTCATTATTATTTACAAGCCTTAAAAATATTTGTCTTTAGACCATTCAATCCACATTTTAATTATATATAATATACTCATATTCATCACATAGGGGATATCAAATTTGATAGAATATTTTATTGTAATTTATAATTTATACATGCCTTAAACAAACATTGAGAACAATTGATATTCCAGGAAGAGATATCATACTATCTAGGTACAAAAAATGATTATCATAATGAAAATAAGGAAGATATTCATGATTCAGGAGTGAAAGATTATAAAAAAGATACAGTGACAGATGTTAAGTGCTGTGATGTGGATAGCTTTATATGATGTTAAGTAATGAGATGAAATAATCTTTTACTCAATGACACAGAACTCACATTCACAGCACTAGCAGCCACTTTCTAGTAAAATTCTATGTGACTATAAAAATCAGGAAAGTCAACCACATTGAAACTTGGAAACAAAAGACCCTCTTAGCTGCAAGGAACAACTAATGAAACAAGGAGGAGATTTTCTTCTCTGAAGAACTTCCCGTTAATGGATTAGTAACCTGCTATACTTTAAAGAAAAAAAAAACTTATACTCTACTCAAATTATTACAGAAAATATTAAACAGAAGGAGCATTGCCCAAAACATTTTAATAGACCACAGTTACCCTGATACTCAAACCACATAAAGACCTAAAAAAGAGAGAGAATTACAAGTCGATTTCCCCTATGAACATAGATGCAAAATTTCTCAATGGACACTTTCAAATGAATTCGAGAACACATAATAAACATCAACCAGCACAATCAAATAGGCCTCATCCCAGAGATACAGGTATGGTTCAATATACAAAAATCAGTAAATGTCATCCACCATATAAACAAACTGAAAGACAGACAGACAGACAGACAGAGAGACAGACAGACAGACAGACAGACAGACAGACAGACAGACAGAAAGAAAGAAAGAAAGAAAGAAAGAAAGAAAGAAAGAAAAAGAAAAGCACATTATCATCTCATTTGATGCTCAAAGACCTTTGACAAAATCCAACATCCCTTCATGGTAAAAGTCCTGCAGAAATTAGGGATACAAAGGACATACTTCATTTTATAAAAAGGCAGTTTACAGCAAACACATAGCCAACATCACCTTTAATTGAGAGAAACTCACAGCAAATCAGCTAAAATGAGGAACAAAGCAAGGTTTTTAATACAATCACCTCCATACCTACTCAATATAGTATTTGAAGAAGTATTAGAAGAGTAACAAGACCACTGAAAATGTTCAAGGAAGACAAACCGGAAACAGGAAAATCAAAGTATATTTATTTGAAAATATGATAGTATGTATCAGTGACCACAAAATTCCAATCGGAAACACCTAAAGCTGCTAAAAACTTTCATCAAAGTAACTGGGTATACAATTAATTCAAAAAGTAAGTAGCATTCCTATATACAAATGACAGACTGACAAAGAAATCATAGAAGCAATGCCTTTCACAATAACCTGAAACAATATAAAATATCTTGAAGAAACTATGANCATGCAAATGAAAGATTTGTTTGGTANACATTTTAAGATTTTTAAGGGAGAAATTGAAGAAGATATTAGAATATGGAAAGATCTCCCTTGCTGGTTGATCAGTAGGATTATTCTGNTAAAAATGGTCATCCTAACAAGATAAATCTACAGATTCAAGCAAGTCCCATCAAAATTCCAAAACAATTCTTCACACAACTTGAATGGACAAGTCTCAGCTTCATATAGAAACACACACATAACAATAATTAAAACATTTATTGACAATAAAGAAACTGCTGCAGGTATCACTATTCTTGAATCTAAGCTGTACTACAAAGCTGTAGTAATAAAAACAGCATGGTATTGGCATAAAAACAGACAGGTTGATCAATGGAATCAAATTGAAGATCCAGATATGAATCTACAAACCTAGTGGCACCTGACTTNTAATAAGGAAGTCAGAAATATAAACTGCAAAAAATACAGCCTCTTCAACAANTTGTACTGGTCAAACTTGATGGCTGCATATAGAAGTGGGTAATAGCCTTAAACTCATTGGCACAGGATACTTTATGAACAAAACACCATTAGCAGAGGTACTAAGAGCAACAATGAATAAATAAATTAGACCTCATGAACTAAAAAGCTTCAGGAAGGCAAAGGACACTTATTTGGACAAAGTAGCAACCTACAGAATGGCAAAATATTTTTACCAACTCAACATTGATAGAGGACTAAGTGCAAAATATATGAAGAACTTAGGAAACTACATAAAACGAAACAAAAAATTAAAAATGAGGTACATATCTAAATAGAAAAGTCTCAGTAGAGGAAACTGAAATGGCTCTTAAAGGAATGTTCAATATTCTCAGCTATCAGGGAAATACAAATCAAAACTACTTTGATATTTCATCTTACACCAGCCAGAACCACTAAGAACATAACCTAAGTGACAGCTCATACTAATAAAGATGTAGAAAAAGGGGAACATAATCCATTGCTTGTGGGAGTGGAAACTTATATAGCCACTATGGATATCATTGTGGCAGTTTCTCAGAAAGACNGAAATTGACCTGCCTCAGGATCCAGCTATATCACTCTTGGGTATATACCTAAAGGGCACTCAATGAACGTGGAGAGGTCAAGCTAGTGCCTACATAGAACCATTATCTCTATGTTCTAATGTCTTTGTTATGGGAAAGTACTCTGCAGGCTACCAAAAGAGAAATATATACACCAACACAGCCACAAAATCTTTGAGCTACAATGCTGTCCTGCCTTCAAAATATGCTAGGGTAATGGTGGCACAAGCTTGTGGAAGTAACCAAGCAATGTCTGATTTGATTTAAGGCACACTCCATGAAATAAAACTCATATCTAACCTAACTCTGTTTGGTTGACCAAAGAATCAGACACTAGATAGCCCAGAGACTTAAGGTAAAATCAAATCCTTTTGATCATAAATAAATGTAATAAAATGACTCCTAGTTTTATTCTGCTATACTAAAAAACCAATGCCTTAGTCATCATCAGATAGGCTTCCTCCTTCTGCAGATGGGAACAAATACAGAGATCTACAGTCAGATATCATGTAGAGAGTGAGCAGCCTTGGAACACTCAGCCCTAAGTGGAATGTCTTCATCAGGTCTCTCCTTTTAGAGTTAGGGAACACCATAGAAGAGAAGACAGGAAAAGTGACAGAGCCCGAGACAGTGGAGGACACCAGTAGATCAAGGTTCTCTAAATCAACTGAGCAAAGCCCATTTGAACTCATAGAGATTGAAAGAGCAAGAACAGGTTCTTCACAGGTCTGTATCAGGTCTGCTGCACATATATTAGGATTCAGTTTATTTATTTATTTATTATTTATTTTTTATTTATCTATTTAGTTTTTTTTGGGGGGGGGTTTTCGAGACAGGGTTTCTCTGTGTAGCTTTGNGCCTTTCCTGGAACTCACTTCGTAGCCCAGGCTGGCCTCGAACTCACANNGATCCTCCTGCCTCTGCCTCCCGAGTGCTGGGATTAAAGGCGTGCGCCACCACTGCCCGGCTCAGTTTATTTTTTTAATGGGACTCTTGAGAGTGTAAATGAGTAAGTCTCTCATTTTTGTGACTACTCTTGGGCATTTTTTCTTCTTTACTGGTTTACCTTCTCCAACTTGGAGGTGATAGTTTTTCTTTGTCTTATTATTTTATTCTGTTATGTTTTGTTGTTATCACTTAGAAGCCTGTTCTTTTCTATGAGAGACATAAAGGAAGCTGATCAGGATGGGAGGGAATGTGGGAAAGAACTGGGAGGAGTAGAGATGGGGAACTGTAATGAGAAAAGAATGTACTTTCAATAAAGGGGTTAAATTCTTTCATATGTTTTTCCTTTTGTTTTCTGATCCAGGATTAAAATTATGCAAGGTTTTTTTTAATATTATAAATTTCTAAGTAATAAATCAAATATAACACAAAAAATTACCATAGTAGAAAATTCAATTTCACATTTTACAGTTCAATCAAAAGTAATTTTCTCAGGTTACATTGTCAAAAATATTATACATACCAACTGTGGTCCCTCAGTGTGACAGAGTGAGCACCACATTATAATTGTTTATTATCCATGATGCTTTCTATAGAGAATTGGCAAGCCCCGTGATTACAATGACCAAGCATGATGCCTTGGAGCATTACACTACTTGGTATTTATGGTCATTTGATAAGTACATAACCTTGCCTATACAATATAATCCTAGTAAATCTGAAAAATAATAGNGACCTAACAACTTCCCAACTATTGTNTAATTAATAATGATCAAGTCATTGCCAAGAATACACTGTTATTAGCTTTTCTTATGAACTAATTTACTGTGTATATAAATATGCTAAATTAATATGATTCTATTATCAATCTAAAATGTTTTTTGAGAAAATGAACAAGATAAATTCTTGCTCTGACTAACAAAAAGTAAGCAATGTCTAAAATAAACAGTACCGGAAATCAATGGAAAAATAAACAGTCATGAAAGAAATTCAGATTATATTTAAAAAAACCCTTTAAAAATCTGTAGTCTGTTAAAAATCTAAAAGAAATGGGTAAGTTTATAGATACATCTAAGCTCCCAAGGTTAAAGCAAGAAGATATCAACTGCTAAACAAACACACAAAAAAGAAGAAATACTTCTACAATGAAAACTTTAAATCTCTGAAGATAATATTAAGGACACTAGAAAGTGGAAAGATAGGACATCCACAAGAATTGGTTGAATTAATATTGTGGAAATGATGATTTCACCATAAGCTTTTGATAGATCCAATGTAATATTAATCAAAATTCCCATTTCATTCTTTACAGTTATAGAAAAAAATCTTAAATTAATTTGGAACCACAGAGGCCCAGATAGCCAAAACAAAAAGAACAAAGCTGAAGAAGGTGGGCATGTTATCATTCCAGACTTCAAAATACATTACAGAGCCATTGACTAAAAAACAGCATGGTACAGGCATGAAAAGAAATATGTAGAGCAAGGAAAGAGAATGAAAATCATAAACATGAATGTGAGTAATTATAACCATTTGACAATGACATCAAAAACATACACAAGAGAGAAGACAGCATCTTCAACAAAGAGTGGAGGGAAAACTGGATGTCTATTCGTAAAAGAATAAAATTAGAGCTGTATCTATAACCTTATGAAAAATCTAACACCAAATAAAACCAATACTTAAAGATTAAACCTCTAACATTAAAGTTGTTAGAAGAAATTATAGATAGTACTTTAATTTAGATGTAGGAGAGGATTCTGTGATTTCTCATTTGCCTAGGCACTATGGCCAANGATTGACTAATAAGGCCTCACAGAAATAAAAAGCATGTTTACATCTAAGGAAACAATCAACTGAGTGAAAAAAAAGCCCACAAAATGGAAGAGAAGCTTTGAGAACTACACATCTGACAGAAGATTGATATCAGGAATATGTAAAGAACTCAAAAAACAAAGGTCAAAAGTTAAACAACCCACTTATATAATGGACTATGCGTCTAAGCAAATAGTTTTCAAATCAAGAAACAAAAGTAGCAAAGAAATGTTTCAAAAATNTCCAATATCCTTAGGAAGTGAAGACATAGAATTGAAAACTACTTTGATATTTCATCTTCGCCCAGTCAGAAAGGCCAAGATCAACAAAACAAACACAATTGAGTTCTGGAGAAGATGCAGAGAAAAGGAAACTTTCATTCACTGTGAGTGGGATCGCAAAGTGTTGCAGCTTCTTTGGAAACAAGAAAACATATGACCCAGCTATATTGCTTTTTTGCCATNTGCCTAAAGGACTCAACACCTTACCTCACAGATACTTACTCAGCCATGTTCATTGTTACTTTACTCACAGCAGCTATGAAATATAAACAACCCAAATGTCCTTAAACAGACAAATGAATAACAAAAATATGGAACATTTAAACTATGGGATACTGTTAAAAAAGTAAAAAAAAATGATATTTGAGGCAAATAAATGGAAATAAGAAATATTATATTGAGTGAGATAAAGAACCAGAATAAAAAACACATGTTATCCTTTATCTCTGCTTCCTAGCTCCAAATAGTCATATATGAGTATATAATTTGAAGTAACTTCATAGACTAAGGAAGTAAGAAGAGATTATGGGAAG
>LZPO01076606.1:28103-45415 GCA_001675575.1 Neotoma lepida
AGGCTCAGGTAACATTGAGGAAAAGAAGGTAAAAAGTCTGTAAGAGGCAAAGATAAGCAGATATATTGTGAGATCCTATCTCCTATGAATGAGATAGGAGCTGCACCCTATCTCTTATGAGTTTCCATATGAACCCATATTTTATTTACTTATTTATTTGTTCTCACTATTCTATAGNTTTCAATACTTCAATTATCTTTCCTTTTGCTGTAACCTTTATTCNTTTGAGGACTAATTTTTAGTCATTGCTTTGTAATTTCTAATGCTTGGATCAAGATTATGTGTTTTTTGCAAGAAAAAGAGAAATGGCATTGGGTCCTTGTCATGGGATACTATTACAAAGCCTGATGCTGATTTGTCTTACTCTTGGGATGTTTTGACATTAATCTTTGGATGGCAACAATTGCTGCCAGATTCCTTCACTGCATAATTCTTTTCCCTTTGTAGTCTGTAATTATTTTTATGGTGAGGGGAGTCTACTAAACTTTGTAAGTCTTCTTTCTTGTCAACATGTTTACATTAAATTTAGCTACTCATCAGCAGCTCTTGTTTGCCACAATTATTACTGTCACATTTGTCTAAAGTTTATTTTCCATTTTCAATGTACATTTATTTATTAAAATTTTACTGCACAAAAATATTCTTTTTTCATTTATTTGTTATTTTTTAAACTACATCAAAAAGAANTCATGGGTATTATATTTTATTAGGATTTTATTTTTATTTATATTTATGTGTATGAGTATACATATGTGAACATGCATGCAAGTGGCCATGGAGGTCTGAAGAAGACATTGAATACCTTGGAGTTATAGGAGGTGGTGAGCTACCCAAATGGATGAAGGTAATCAAAATCTGGTTCATTTCCAAAGCAGGAGGAGTTTTTACTCTCTGAGCTATTTCTCAAGNCTCCTTATAGATATATTATAATGGTGGATTATAGTGCAGTAATATCAATACTTTTATAAAATTTTCCCATACTGAGATTTGCCTCCTATGTTCTTTTGAAAATGTTCCTTTTTAAAGAAAAATGTTCTTCCTTTTTCTGCTTTAAGAAACAGTATAATGATCCAGAAATTTCTCTACTCCAAGTACCAAAGTGTCTGGATCCTTTTTACTATAAAACAATGCTTTAAAATTAAGGTTTTCCAATGATAGGTCCTTTTTATTGATCAGTCATTGCTTCTCCAACATGTCAAAAGAGGTGAGGCATGTATTCATGAATATTAGCTCAAAACCTGCAAGTCTTCACATTTCTATTTCTTGGAGAATGTAAAATTATTAATGCTTGGAGATGCTTTAATTCAGGAAGGCTGGCCCAGATACATGCTTGGATATGGATAAGTTGATAACTATCAATAATTAAAATAATTTCCATCTTAATAAAGCTATATCATTTATATATTATTTTTTTAAAATCTTGCAAAGTTACTCTTTCCAACAAAATAAAAATAAGGCTATTCTCTCATTTTTTATTATTTAATGAGAGAGATTTTGTTTAAATACAGAGCTACTGAAAAAAGAATGTTCAAGAGAACAAATTAGCAGATTAATAACCACAAGACAATAATTACAGATGCCAAGAGATTCATCAATGCTGAGGTTCATCCACAGAATAGAGAGGAAGTCATTTTAATGGAATGAAGAATGTTCATTACATGTTGTGTTGGTGCTAAGTGCTGTATACATTTACATATATATTCCTCAGAACCGACCTTTTATTTACATGTCATTGCTATCGTCTTTTGTAAAAAGAGAAACCAAGATTCAGAGATATTAAGCAGAGCTATCATAACTCATACAGCTTGGCAGATTGGCAATAATGAACCATAGACTCTCATCTCGGGGTACAGCTTCCAGTCATGGCAGTTCAGAGCATGAATTGAATACTGTGCTGATGGATCTCATAAAGAAGAAAAAATATGTACGTGTGTGTAAATAGCTTCTTTTCTTTTTATCAGTTATTATGTGCAGTTATTCACAAACAGTAATGGACTTTCAAGACCAAGGGAAAATCTAGTATTTTTTCTGACTTCCTGGTGCTATTCTATACACCATTAGCTTGGGTCACATTGAAATTTTTCCTAAATTTACAAAGCAGTTGCATATTTAGAAAACATATTTTTAAATGAAGTGTGCAATCTAAACTTTGACTCTAAGAAATCAAAGGGTTTCGGTTATACTCTATGTCAAGGTGCTGAAATGATTTGTCAATTCTGTAAATACTTAATGGCATTGAACTGTAGTATCTTGTAAATCCACAATGTGAGATATATCTCCAAACAACTCAGTACTCTAAACTACTCATTGAAACTTCTGAATGTAATATTATAACTTTAGTGAAAACATAAATATAAAACACTAAAATATTTATATTGATCAATTAATATTAGCTAATAAATAATTATTACATTATAGTAGAGTTGAGAATAGTATATAATCCAAAGTGCTCTTAATTTAAAGAGGGAGTAATCATGAAATCATGCTGATAATTCTTTTTTAATGTAGTGGTTTAAAGATATTTGTAAGCACATAAATATATGTTATTGAAAACTAAAACCATATCCATGCAGGATATTTTAATAAAAACTGCAAAGTTATAATCTACTGTAAAGCAACGATTTGTGTTTAATTCAAGATGAAGATGATCATGCAAGAGAAGCAGGTAGGTTGACTGCAGATCTTTACCTCTCCCTCTGATCCTCCAAATCCAATCCCCAAGTCTCATCCTTGGCTCTGTAGCAGAACACCTGTTACAACTTCTCTTTTTATCTGCTACCATCTCCAATTGATCACACATATTTTCCCCTCCTAATTTCTTTCCTCAAATTTATTGCTTTGTGTAAGACCACAACTTCAGCAGGCACTCCTTGGGAGCCCACAGGCCACTCCACACACACACATACACTACAACCACCACTGCTGCCACCATGGCTGCCAACAATAATACAGAAATCAACAAACTGAACATTGATATTTCTCAACAGCAATGGCCTCAGTTCCGCAGTAAAAGATACAGACTAACGGAATGTATTTAAAAACAGGATCTATACTCCTTATGCATTCAAGAAACTCACCTGAAAATCAAGGATAGACATCACCTCAGGATAAATGGATAAAAAAAGATANTCCAACAAAATTGACACAAGAAGCAAGCCATTGTAGCCATTTTAATAGCTGACAAAGTAGAGTTCAAACCAAACTAATAAGAAGAGATAGGTAAGAACATACATACCCATGAAAGGAAAAATCTACCAAGAGGACATTGCAATTCTTAACATTTATGCACCAAACAAAATGATAACCAAATTTGTAAAAGAAACACTAACAGCTAAAATTATAGTTGACACTCAAAGTGTCACTATAGTTGACACTAAAAGTGGGAGACTTTAATACACTGTTGTTGCCAATAGAAAGGTCTTCCAGAAAAAAATTAAACAGAGAATGCTGGAGCTAAGAGACCTTATAAATCAAATGAATGTAACAGATATACAGAACATTTCAGACGAGCATGAAAGAATTTACCTCCTTCTCAGTATTTCATGGAACTATGTCTAAAACAGACAACATATTTAGATACAATACATGTCTCACTTGCTCTAAGAAAATTAAAATAATACCCTGAATCCTATATGTCCATTACAAATTAAAACTTGATATCAACAACAACAGAAATGATAGAATGCTTAAAAAATCCTGGAAACTGAGCAACTAACTACTGAATGAAAGATAGATCAAAACAGAAATTCAGAAAAAAATACTTTCTGGAATGAATGAAAATGAATACACAACATACCAAAATATATGGGATACAAAAAAGAAAGAAAGAAAGAAAGAAAGAAAGAAAGAAAGAAAGAAAGAAAGAAAGAAAGAAAGAAAGAAAGAAAGAAAAGAAACCAGACTGAAAATGAGTAGCTAATAAGAAATAATCAAACTCAGGCTGAAATCAATAAAATAGAAACAACAACAACAAAAATACAAAGAATCTATGAAACAAAGGGTTGGTCTGTTGTGAAANGTTGACAAACCCTTACCCAAATTAACTAAAAGGCGAAAGAAAATAAAAGAATATCCAAATGAACAAAATCAGAAATTATAAGGGGAACATAACAACAGACAATGAATAAATCCAGAAAATCATAAGGTCATACTTTCAAAGCTTGTAGTCCACAAAATTAGAAAATTTAAAAGACATAGATAATTTTCTAAATAGGTACCATGTACCAAACTTAAATCAAAATCAGATAAAACAATTTACACTGATCTGTAAACCCTAGTGAAGTAGAAGCTGTCATGTAAAGTCTTTCAACCAATAAAAGCCTAGAGACAGATAGCTGTAGTTCAAGAGTTCTACCAGACTGTTAAAGTAGAGTTAATGTAAATACTTTTCAATTTTACCAGAAAATAGAAACAGAAGGAACATTGACCAATTTGTTTTACTAGGCCAAAGTTACCTTGATACCCAAGCCACATAAAGGCTCAACAAAGAAAGAGGATCATAGACTAATTTTGCTTATGAACATAGATGCAAAAATTGTCAATAAAATACTCGCAAGCAAATCTAAGAATATATAAAAAAGGTCATCCATCATAATCAAGCAGGCTTCATTCCAAAGACTCAGGGATGTTTTAACATATATANATCTATTAATGCAATCCACTGTGTGAACAAANTCAAAAAAATATAAACCCATGAACATCTCATTTGATGCAGAAAAGGCCTTTGATAAAATCCAACACCCATTCATGACAAAAAATTATGGACACAAAGGCTATACCTCACCATAAAAAAGGCAGTTTACAGCAAAAACATAACAAACATCACTTTAAATGCAANGAAACCCAGCAATTCCACTAAGATCAGAAGCAAAACAAAGTTATCTTCTCTNTGCATACCAATTCAATGTAGTACTTGAAGTATTAATTAGAGTAATATAAAAACTGAAGGAGATCAAAGAGATACAAATTGGAAAGGAAAAAGATCAGAGCATTGTTATTCTCAAACAGCATGATAGTATGCAGAAGTGACCCAAAAATTTCCACTAGGAAAATCCTAGAACTGATAAACACTTTGAGCAAAGTAGCTGAAAATATAACACATAAAAAAGTACCCCTCTCTTATAGGAATGACAGACTGAGAAAGAAATCATGAAAACAACATCTTTTAGAAGAACCTCAAATAATATAAAATACCTTAGGTTAACTCCAGCCATTCAGGTGAAAGACTTGTATGAAAAATTAAAGACATTGAAGAAATTAATTGAGAAATATACCGGAATAGAGAAAAATATCCCATGCTAATTGATCAATAGGTTTACTGCAGTAAAAATGACCATTCTACCTAAATAAATCTACTGATACAACATAATCCCTATGAAAATTCCAACACAATTCTTCACAGAACTTGAATGGACAATTCTCACCTTCTTTTGGAAACAGGGAAGAATAGTATAGTTAAAACAATAGTGGACACTAAAAGAAGTGGGAGAATTATCACTGTCCTCAGTTTCAAGTTGTACTATATAGTTATACTCATAAAAACAGCATGGTCTCAGCACACACACACACACACACACACACACACACACACACACACACAAACAGGTCGACAAATGGAATCGAACTCAAGACTCAAACATGACTCCACACACCTCCAAATACCTGACATTTGATAAACTAGAAACTAACACTGGAAAAAAGACAGGATCTTCAACAAATTGTGCTGGTCAAACTAGATGACAGCATCTAGAAGAATGAATGTAGATCCATACTCATCACCCTGCCCCAAACTCTAGTTCAAGTGGATCAAAGCCTTCAACATAAAACCAGATACACTGAACTTGAAAAAAGAGAAAGTTGAAAATAGCATTGAACTAATTGGCACATGAAAAGACTTTCTGAACAGACCACTCTTAATGCAGGCACTAACATAAACAATAAATGGGACCTCATGAAACTAAAAGTCTTCTGTAAGGCAAAGGATATGATTATTCAGACAAAGGGGCAGTCTACAAGATGGGAAAAGATTTTTTACCAACTCCACATTAGATAAAGGGCTAATGTTCAAATTGTGTAAAGAACTCAAGAAACTCAATATAAAAAAAATCAAATAAATGAATTAAAAAGTAGGGTACTGATCTAAACAGAATTTTCAGTTGAGGAGACTCACCTAGCTAAGAAATACTTATATGTTCAACACCCTTAGCCATCAGAGAAATGCAATTCATAGCTACTTTGCGATTCCATCTTACACCTGTCAGAATGGCTAAAATCAATGAAACAAGTGACATCTCCTGCTGGAAAGTATGTGGAGCATGGGGTATATTCCTCTGCTGCTGAGTGCAGTGCAAACTGTACAAGCACTGTGGAAATCAGTGTGATGGTTCCTCAGGAAGATGGAAATCAACCTGTCTCAAGATCCAGATATACTGTACTTAGGTGTATATGCAAAAGATGCTTCAACCTACCACAAGGACACTTGTTCAATCTATTCTATTGATACTAGCCAGAACTTTGCAATGACTTAGATGTCTCTCAACAGAGAAATATATAAAGAAACTGTGATACATTACACAAAGGAGTAATAATCAGCTGTTAAAAAAACGAAACTCAAGAAATTCACAGACAAATGGATGGGACTAGAGAAATTCATCCGGAATGCGGTAACTCAAACCCAGAAAGTTATACCAGAAAGTCATACCAGAAATATGGTATGTATTTGCTTATATGTGGATATTAGCTATTAACTCAATCATAACCAAGCTACAAACTGTGGAACCCCAGAAGTTAGGGATAGAGTAAGTTACTAGGGGGTACAGATCAAGTGGGGAGGAGAATGGGAGGGTGTGAGGGAGGGATTATGGGAGAGACAGCTAAAATTAAGGGCCACTTGAGAAGTAGTATGGAAATCTAATACTGTAGATGTTTCCTTAAATATAAACATATATGAAAGCAATTTAAGAGAAACAGNCAAATTATTGCAGACAGAGTCCCAACTGGACNTCTTGTGTCACCAAATAATGCTTCCAGTACTGGGATGTGTTACATTTACTGAGTTGTTGGCCAAAGAAGTGCCATGGAATTCCCACACAACACAGACTTGTGGCAAGACTATAAGTTGCTTATGACAAACTGAAGGCAAGGCCCAGTTTCTGAAGACAAGACTTACACAATTCATTGAACATGGAGAAGTCAAGGTGGTACTTACGAAGAGACTTCCCTCTATGTTCCAAGGTCTTTGGTACGGGAATGCAGTCTTCATTTATCAAAATAGAAATATAAACATCAAGCCAGCCAAAAACTCTCTGATAAACAGCAGTGCAAGATAGGCTAGGTCAATGATGACACAAAACTTGTGGGAGGAACCAACAGATTTGATTTTAGGTCCACTCCACAAGTTGGAACCCATACATTGCTTGAGTGATCAAGATCCAGTGCACTGAGACATTAGGTAAAACCAAATTCTACTTTGAGACAGTGTCAATGTAGCAATCACATGACTCCTGATGACATTCTGCTGTACTCATAGATCAGTGCTTTGCTCAGCTAGCCTCAGAGAAACTTCCTCCTTACAGCAGATGGGAATAAATGCAGAGACCCACAACCAGATATAATGCAGAGAGTGAGAGACCTTGGAATGCTCAGCCCTAAATGGGATGTCTCTATCAAATCCTTTCCTTCAGTGCTCAAGAAACCCTGGGGAAGAGGAGGCAGAAAAAGTGTAAGAGTTAGAGAGATTAGAGGATACCATGAAAACAAAGCCCTATAAATCAATGTGATCAAAGCTCATATGAACTCCCAGACACTGAGGCAGCATATACAGGCCCTGCACAGGTTTGCACCAGGTCATCTGTGTATATACTGTGGCTTCCAGTTTAGTGTTTTTATCAGTTTCCTGAGAGTGTAAATGGGTGGTTCTCTGATTTTTGTGTCTTCTCTTAGGCTCTTTTCCTTCTGTGGGATTCTCTTGTTGGACTTCAATGTGATTGTTTTTATTCTATTTTATTATTTTATTTTATTTTATTTTATTATTATCCCTTAGATTCCTGTTTGTTTTGTGATGAGAGACAGAAAAGGAGTAGAATCAGATTTGGGGGTGCAGGGCAGGTAGTGTAGAACTGAGAAGAGTAGAGGGAGGGGAAACCATAAACAGGATATTTTATGTGAGAAAAAAACAATTTCAAAAGAAGAAAAAAAAAGAAAATAATCTTGCTATATCTTTGTAGAAAAACACAGTAGTCTAAATAAATAGAATTTTATGGTAAACAAATGAACTGAAGAAAGTATTTGACACTACATTCCTTGATGTTAATTATGTTACCAAATTTTCAGAGGCAATCCTGAGTAAAATATTNCACATTTCAGATTCACTTGAGAAATATTATGCTTTTCTTCTACTTTTATAACTGAAGCTNAGCATTTTCTGAAACATCTAATTGTCTTCTATCAGAAGATATTAATTAGAACATTAATTTAAACCACACTTTAATGTGATTTGCACTACATAGTTTTATTGCAACACAATCTTTTTCTAGAGAGAAAAATTTAGTTCATAAACATTGACTAATAATTTTGCATTACAGTTAAAATGATGCTTATCTTAAAACATTTATTTTTCTATTGCTTTAATATCTGTTTATCAGCAATTCTTGGAATCAATTAAATAGTGACAAAATAGAGAGTAATAAAATGAAGCTACATTGCTAGAGTAGGCTATGATTTTCATAAGCAGAAAAGATATGTGGTGTTAATTTAAATATACTACTTTTCATTACTAGAATTGCAGAATAGACTCAATTAACACAAGAATTCTAAGTTTCAGTTAGAATGAACAAGAACTTATTATATGTAGTTAGGAGTGCAAAGGGCAGAAAACACAGTCCAGGATCCTCATACAAGTGAAATGATTATCAGGTAACAGAATCCTGTGCAGATACTGGCATCCATAAGAGACTTGTGATCACTGCAAATCCAAAGTTCTCAGAGGAAAGTAACATTATAATGATTATATACACATCTGTCTAAGGGGAAAATTAACAATAAGCAAAATATCATGGTGAATCCTATTCATACATTTATGCGGGAACAAACTGAATCAAGCAAACTACTGAAACAGAGCTCCACATATGTTTGTGTAAAACAGCTGATAACCAACTAGGTGTCTCAACAGGCAACTTCATATCAGTTGTTTTGCCCTTTATGCAATTATGTAACACTATTGCTCACATGTATCATTTGAGACAATTGTGTTGACTGAGTCATTTTGAACTTTTACCAGCAGATCTAAAGACCTCTTTTAATACAACTAAAACTAATACATTTGCTTGTTTGCNGATTTCACCAAGGCAGTCATCTAAAGTGTCAGTGAGATTAGTTGCAATAACAGTCCAGCAAACTAAGGGCCCATAAGATTGACATAGACCTACCCAAAAGGCCTACCTACAGTGTTCACATCACAGTGAAACAATATCTATGTTCACCATCTTTTCCATATTGTGTAACAAAGAAAGGAAACCATTTTCTCTTTACAGAGATGGGGAGAATCTTTTGCATGTCTGTTCTAACTGTTATGGTTAATATTCTTCTTCTCACAGGTTTATTCTAATATCTTACCTTGGATTGAGTACTTTTTTCTAGCTACTCTATTACTACAGTTCCAAATCCCTCATTTCTGTGATCAAAGTGTGCCTTTTCATCGGAACCCATCATACATTCAACTTGTAACAATAAATGTTAAANGTTTACAAGTGATACTATATTACTGACAAAAAATTAGAGCACTGCTTATAAGAAAACCACATTCCCTTGGACATTGGACAGCTACATCATGAAGTTCTTATCCTAAGTGAATGGGGATGTCACTTAGGATGCTTCTTTCAAGGTACAGTTTTGGGTATACAAGTGGTAGAAAAAAGAGGGGTACCCATATCATGGAGTTAAATACACACAGGATATAAACACAGTGCATGTAATTTTTTGGCTGAATAAACTGAGAAAGTAATACATTTTGAAGAAAGCTGTAATAAATCAAGTGTTCTGTTTAGAAAATGAAATTCAAGAATGAAATTCAAGACAATATTTTGATGTAGAATTCTAGGTAAAAGTTTAAGACAAATATTAGATTTGAGTTAGCTAATTTGTACTCTTTAGTTAAAATCCTGATGCATGTAGTCAGTTACATGCTTCCAATTTTACAGCCACAAGAATAATGATCCATATAACATTTTATCATAACTTAAATGATAAACATAAATGTACTCTGAAAAGAGAGTAAGATGTAATTTTATGCAGCATTAACCATTCTTTCTTTCTTTTTCCCTTCTTCACCAATCTTTTTCTTTAATTCTGTTTATTCTATTTTCTATTTGAAATTGTTTCATGTTGACTTTTACTCTTAGCTTTGAGATAAATTCATAAATCTATTCACTGATTATATCTACCAATTTCAACTTGTCACCATAGTTTTTAAAATTAGCTTGAAATCTTGTGACAGAAATCTTACAGTTTTTCATTCTTTAAATTTCTTTATTTTATCAACATATGCATTAAGAAATACTGTATATGTTTAAGCTGTTTTGCTGTTGCTATACCTGATACTTAAAGCTGTTTAAAGAAAAATTCTAACACATATTTAATTAATTATTTGATAATTTCATACATTCATATTTTGATCATATTCACCCTCCTCCCTAACACCCACCCATCCATTCAATACCCACTCAATTTTGTGTTCTTATATTTTTTAAAAAATCCAATCTACTTCTATTAGTGCTAGCTATGTATATTTACTCTGTGTCTATCCACTGAAGTGTGCTCCAGTTACAAGACCCACAGTCTTAAAAAATCTAATTCTCTTTCCTGGAAAATAGCTCTTCATCTAGGGATGAGAATACGTGACCACAACCCTTCTCTATGCTTGAGCTTGCACAGATCTTGTGCATGTCATAACATCCTTTCATTGTGGTTATCAACTGCCTCTGGTTCTTAGTGTTTTCTGACCCTCTTCTGCATTGATCCCTGAACCTAGAAAGGAAGATATAGATGTCTCCCATAAAGCTTAGCACTATACAGAGCCTAATTCTCTATACCTTGACCAGTTGTGGATATTTGTGTTGTCATGCACTGCAAACAAAACTACTCTGATGAAGTTTGATAAATGCAGTAGTCTATGAATAAAATAAGTCATTATGAGTCAGCTTAGTGCTCATAATGGTACTCATAGGGGAGTACCAGCAACAGATTGTCTCCCAGAACCTCTGACTGGTGGAGAGCCATAGGTTTTTGACCATGATAATGCTATCAAATAAGGGTTNCATTTTGTAGAGCAGCCCTTTGGCCAATCAGCAAATGCTTGGTTTATTCAATTACATATGTACAACTATTTTATCAATGTGCCTATTGTACCATTATGCTTATTATTATATCTCAAAGGACTCTCATTTAAGACTGATGATTACTTTTAATAGTATGCACAGAACTTTCCAGAAGTATGAAAGCTAGCCAATAGAGGTGAAGTTTCCAGCATCAATACTACCTTGAGTTCTTCATGCTCTGTGACTCAAATATGTCATGTCTTCATTAATATTGTCTTACCATCAAGCTAAAAAGCAATCAGAAGCAATAACAAAAACTCATAAAGTTTTAGGACCTATGGTGCATCACTGGCCAATACCCCCAGAAGACGTAACTATTGAGATTTTTAATTTGTATGCCTGTTCAATCTAATAGGGACTTTATTTCTGCCATCGGGCTTTTTAATTTGTACCTGTGCTGTCTAATAGGACAACATTTCCACTTACAGGACATGTCAATATAAACCTTTTTATGTATGAATATGCTGTTTCTAGTTCCATTCACTTATACAATTTCCTACTTTTATTTTTTAAAAGCTTACTAGTATTTCATGGTTAATATAATATAATACATTTTTATCTATTAATATCTTAATGGACATGTAGGCTGTTTTCATTTCCTGGATATTGTTAATAAAGTATCAAAATAGCATGTATTTCTCCAGTAACAAATAGTCTTTTGGGCATATGACTAAAAGTAGTATAGTTGGGTTGTATGACAATTCCATTCTAGCTTCTTGAGAAAACTCTACTCTGATATTCTCAGTGGTTGTATCAGTTTGTAAGTCACCTGAGANTGAACAGGTGTTCCTCTTTCCCCAAATTGATGCCAGCATTTGTAGTCATTTGTTTTTATGAGCTTGGACATTTCGACTTGAGTAAGATGAAATTTTAAAGTAGTTATAATTTACATTTCCCTGGTGGCTAATGATATTGAACATTTAAAAAAATAAAAAAGTATTTCCCAGCCATTGTATTTCATCTTTTGAGAACTCTCTGTTTAGTTTTAAATCCTATTTTTTAATTAGATAGTTTATGTTCTTGATATTTAGATTTTTGTCTTCTTTATATAGTCTAGATAATAGCCCTCAGTCAGATGTTCAGTTAGTAACATTTGTTTGGTTCTTACTCTTCAGCAGCTACCTCTTCACTTGAATGGTATTGGTCTTTGATGTTTAGAAGCTTTTTAGTGTCATGTAATTGATCAACTGTTGGTCTTAATGTATATATTATATTGTCTTGTTTAGGAAGTCCTTTCCTATGCCTGTGGGTTTAAGCATATTGCTTACTTTGTCCTGTGTTAGGTTCAGTGCATGTGGTATGCTGATATCCTTGATAATTTGCAAGTGAATGTTTGCAGGGTAAGGGATATAGAGCTTGGTGCTTTCTTCTATACATAGCTATCTAGTTTGTCCAGACGACTTGTTGAAGAAACAGACACTGGAGCAAAGGTAATCAGTGGTGAATTCATTGCAAAGATTTGCTCTCTGCTCTTTCAATCAGCATAAATCACTCCCATATTTAAGGAGTGTCATTCTGTCTACACATCATAGTAGAGAGATTTGGGAAAAATAAAAATATAAAAACATTTTTATATCTCATCATAGAAAGTAATATATAACTGTTTTGCCTAATGTTAGCTTTCCAAATTATCCAGTTGTGTTAAGGCATTTTATGTATTTTGATCAATACCTTAGCATTTTTTTAACTTAATATATAATTACTCAATTTTTCCATTATATTTGAAAGTAAAAAGTTGACCAATCTATGAGTATGCGTCAAGTCACTAAGAAACATAAAAAATGTAAAAGTCCTTGGTTTTATTGGTTTGCCTGGTCGATCTAATCTCAGCACAATTACAATGAACATGCACGGTATCATCCAAAATGGTCCCAAATGCCCTTAATTCTAGACATCNTTTTCCTCAATTATGGCTGCATACAGACCTTTTTGTGTTAAATAGGTTAGATATTGCCTAGAGAATTGAAAATACAAACATTAAACATTTTGAGTGTTAGCAACTGTCAGGTTGAAATGAATTACATGTAAAGTTAAAAATCCAGAAATATGAGAAATGATTAAATGCTGAACTGGAACTGTTCTTTGGGGAGAGGTATGTTTTGTCAGTTCCATTTTGGCTTTTCCCACACCCCAATCACCCAGCCATTGACTGATTGCCTCTGTGTCCTTTGTATGGCTTTTATCTTTCCCTCAGAGGTGAACAGAGTAGATGGAAATCAGGCAACAATCCAATTAGATTTACCATATATTCCTATTCTTTATAGAGATGAAAGTAAATCTGTAAAACTATTATCAATTTTTTTTTCATATTTTTCTACCTTTGCTTGGATTTAAGCCATCACAGCAACCACCTCCACCACTATTATACATTTTGGATGCTGATACCTCATAGAAGGCTAACAGATTATGAAGGGACAACTGTTTAGCTCATTATAAAGTCAGATGTGTTCTTTGGCATTTGAGTGGACAGCAGAGACTTTGACATTCACACATGGCTCATTAGGAATGAATTTGAGTTTGGCCTTTTGCTGCACTTAAAACAAAACATCTATATAGAGAAACAGCTCTTTGAAAATGCCGATACAATCTCTTAAACACAGATAGCAGTAATTTAAAATGAAGGCATCACACCCCCAGGCATTTGCCATTAAAAACATACTGAACATCTTAAAATTGTGAGGAAAACAATGAAACAGCCCAAACTCCTTTTCATTTTATGTTTCTTGTTCCTAGTGACAAATACACAGACTTGTACCATCCCTCCTAACAAATGTCATGTTCCAAGGCTGTCAGTCATGTAGTATCACCATGGGGTCATGTTTACAGTGCTACATGGTAGTTAGTAGTCATGTACATTTCATTTTACAGCTCAACTGATTCAATTTGCAAAAGAATGAAAGCTGAAACATGAAGCATTTTCCTACCTTGGCTTACAAAGCAAATTACTCTTTGATGGAACGGCAGCTTGGTAATATCTATTAAAAGCAGTGTGCACAATTTGCAGTACACGCTTCTTGATCAGTTTTGTGCTTCTTTTAACATGCATCATTTGAATTGCTTCTGATGCCTTTCATTTTCTGTGATAAAATACAAAATGCTTTAAAGAAAATTCAAATAGCAGTTTCATTAAATTGCAAACAAGGATAAGTTATAATCAATTTTGTTGCTCTGGGAATTAATTTGTAAAAATAATTGTGTTTTGTGGTTTCTTTACATCAAAAGTATATATTAAATCAGCTGAGAGAAATAACATCTGACAGGCTTGTCAGCTATGATGAAAGTTACAAACTCTTTAAACTTTGAGTTGTGTTTTGTAGATACAAATGTGATGCCCAAGGAAAGGATACATCTTTCCAATATTTCATGGACAATATGACACAACTAAAGGCCTTAGAACTGGAGTAATGCTGAGACACACAAAATTAGTTCATGTGGTTTTAAACTTTCAAGGTATTAGGTACAGGAAGAAGCTACAATAAATCCATAAAACAAACAAAGTAATAGACAAAATGCATCCTTCTATGCAAAATTTCTTTTGAGATGGAATCAGTAGTTATGTCTCCTTTTATTGTTTATCACTGGTGGCTCTCCCACAAGATATATGACACACTGTAGATGACAGGTGAGGATGGGCATTATACCAGGATCTTCCTAAAAAGGTGATTTCTGTTTTCCTGAGTTGCATCCTTACCAGAATCAATCTGTATTCTGCTTTGTTTTTACCAGCCTTCATGATTCTTCACATATGGAACATATTCAAATGGATATTTTAATGACTAATCATACCTTTGGAGTTTNGTATCTTTGTGAAAGCTTTGAGACTAAAATAATATATGTGATCAAGCCCGAATGGAAAAAAAATATCATTCAAGGAGAAGAAATGAAAACAGCTACATAGCTAATATCACTAAGTATAAATCAAGAAAAGCATTCTCTAGGTAGATACAAAAATTTCAATTTTAAATCAGTAAAATNGAGATACTGTATTTACCTTTTCTAATTTTAAATTAATGAAGACTAAAGTACAAAAACATAGTAAGATTTTTTTCCAAAATACAAATACACGAGATTTATCAAGATAGCATGTATTGAAACAAACTTTAAAAAGAAAACTTTGAAATAATTTAAGAAATTTACTAAGTCTAATTGCCCAATGAAAAATGAACTTCTTTTATACACAAGTGGTGTGGAGTAAGGAAATCTATCTTTGTTAAACATGTGGTAAGCACCTCACTTTGCTATGTTTATTATTAACAAATCACAGTTGCTCAAAGAATGCTGGGATTGTCACCTGAAATTANAAGTGTCCAACCTCCAGAGAGCACTNAAATATGAACATGTTCAGAATTCTCCAAATATTTGCTTGCTTTAGGAAGCTCTAGCAAGCATGTATATCCATTTGTCATCGTGACATGACATTGTCATTTACAAAATTCATACTCAAGGACCACAAAACAAAACTACAAAAAATATCTCATAATATTTTAAATAAATTAGCAATTTTGTATCAAAGCTATCTTTAGGAGCATGTGGACCAATGATGACAAGTAACCCACACACACAATAACACACACATACATGCATTCCTCAAATTACCACTAAATTAATAATTCAAATATCATTTTTATTATGAAATTTTTTATTCATTTTATATACCAACCAAAGATTCCCCTCTCTTCCCTCCTTCTGCAGCCCCAGGCTTTTTCTCTCAACCCACCCCCCTACTTCCATCCTCTGACAAAGTAAGACCTCCCATGNGGAGTCAACAGAGTCCGGCACATTCAGCTGTGGCAAGTCCAAGCCCCTCCTCCTGCATCAAGGCTGTGCAAGGTGTCCCACCATAGGTAGTGGGCTCCAAAAAGCCAGGTCACATATACAATGGATTACTACTCAGCAGTAAAAAACAATGACATCATGAAATCTGCAGACAAATGGATGGAACTAGAAAATATCATCCTGAGGTAACCCAGTCTCAGAAAGACAAACATAAGCCTTCATCCAGTAACTGATGGAGGTAGATTCAGAGATCCATAGCCAAGCACCAGGCTGAGCTCCAGGAGTCCAGTTGAAGAGAGAGAAGAGGGATTCTATGAGCAAGATCATGATGGGAAGTCTTGCAGAGACAACCAAGCCAAGCTAGTGGGCACTAATCAACTTTAGACCAACAGCTGTGGAGCTTCATGGGACTGGACTAGGCCCTCTGCATAAAAGAGACAGTTGTGTAGCTTGATCTGCTTAAGGGGGTCCCTGGCAGTAGGATCAGGATCAAATATAATTTTTATACAAACTATGCACATGTGATGATTTCAAAAATGGAATAAAACAGGCTCGTCTTTTTCTCAGAAATTCNTACTTTCTGGATGTAGCTAGTGACTTCACTTCTCTGGATACTTTTCTCCAGGGGCATGTGTGCTTGCAGAACACCTCTTGATCACTGCTCAGATTCTCACACTCTACTTGATCTTCTACAACCCCCAAACACTGAAGAACATACCAGGGAAAAGTTCTTCATATCTTTGTTCCCAAAAGGTAAAAATGAAGTCAAGAAGTCCAAAATAACTGGCATCACATAACAGTTGATAGTACTTAAAATTTCTTTTATGAGTATTCTTTCTGCTATCAGTATTATCCATTAATAACCCATGGGGTGAGATGAAGAAAACAGAATGGTAGTTGAAAACAAATCCTGCAGTGCTATGCTACATGCATGACTGCTTCCCAAATCAGGGGGTCAAGTTAATGCTTAGCACACAGTACAGAATTCAATTTTAAACTCCACAGTACTATTTCACCTAAAATAGGTTAAAAAGTATTTCTTTAAAGGTTTAGTTGAGAAGCAACACTGAAGATCCCATGTTGGACTTTCTCTTCCCCCATGCACTTGCCACATCTTTATATTTCTTCCTGAAAATGCTTCTTGTATTTGAGATTTAACTTCTA
>LZPO01076607.1:9255-34295 GCA_001675575.1 Neotoma lepida
ACACACACACACACACACACACACACACACACACACACACACACACTTCCCCTGTGGCTAATATAATCCTTCCTCCCTCTCTTCAACAAGATTCTTGTAGCTCAGACCAGTGCTTAGCTGTGGATCTCTGCATTTGTTTTAATCAGTTACTGGACGGAGACTCTCTGATGACAATTAGGGTAGTTACCAATCTGATTACAGGAGAAGGCCAGTTCAGGCTACCTAGCCACTACTGCTTTAAGAGTCTTAGCTGAGGTCATCCTTGTGGATTCCTGGGAGTTTCCCTGGCACCAGGTTTCTACCTGACCTTGAAATGCACCTCTATCAAGACATCTCTTTCATTACTCTCCCTCTCTATCCTGCCCTCATCCCTACCCTCATGTTCCCAACCCCACCCACCCCAGTTTACCCAGGAGATCTCTTCTGTTTCCCCTTCTGAGGGAGATCCACATGTTCCCCCCTTGATCCCTCCCTGTTACCTAGCTTTTCTGAGTCTATGATGTAGCATGGTTATCCTTTATTTTACAGCTAATATCCACTTATCAGTGAGTGCAAAACATGTTTGTCTTTCTGGATCTGGGTTACCTCACTCAGGATGATTTTTTTTCTAGCTCCATCCATTTCTCTTCAAATTTACTTATGTCATTATTTTTAACAACTGAGTAATACTCCATTGTGTAAATGCATCACATTTTCTTCATCCATTCTTTGGTTGAGGGATATCTAGATTATTTCCAGGTTCTGGCTATTATGAATAATGTTGCTATGAACATAGTTGAGCAAGTTTCCTTGTGGTATGATTAAGCATCCTTTGGTTATATGTCCAAGATTGGTTATAGCTGGGTCTTGAGGTAGATTGATTCCCAATTTTCTGAGAAACTGCCGCTTTGATTTCCAAAGTGGCTGTAGAAGTTTGCACTCCCACCAGCAGTGGAGGAGTGTTCCCCTTGCTCCACATCTGCTTCAGCATAGGTTGTCATTAGTGTTTTTAATCTTAGCCATTATGACAGGTGTAAGATGGAATCTCAGAATTGTTTTGATTTGTGTTTCTCTGATGACTAAGGATGTTGAACAAGTCTTTAAGTGTCTTTCGACCATTTGAGATTCTTCTGTTGAGAATTCTCTGTTTAGATCTGTACCCTATTTTTAATTGTATTATTCGGTTTTTTTGACGTCTAGTTTCTTGAGTTCTTTATATATTTTGGTGACCAGCTCTCTACCAGATGTGGGATTGGTGAAGATCTTTTCCCATTCTGTACCTTTCCCATTCTGTAGGCTACTGTTTTGCCACATTGACAGTGTCCCTTGCCTTACAGAAGCTTTTGAGTTTCATGAGGTCTCATTTATTAATTGACAAGTCCAGTGTCTGTGCTACTGGTGTTATATTCAGGAAGTTGTCTCCTGTGCCAATATATTCAAGGCTACTTCCCACTTTCTCTTCTATCAGGTTCAGAGTAACTGGTTTTATATTGAGGTCTTTGATCCACTTGGACATGAGTTTTGTGCAGAGTGATAGATATGGATCTATTTGCATTCTTCTGCATGCCAACATGCAGTTGTGCTACCACCATTTCTTGAAGATGTTCATTCCTTTATATTGTATAATTTTGGTTTCTTGATCAGAATTAGGTGATCATAGTTGTGTGGATTTATGTCAGTGTCTTCAACTAAATTCCATTGATCAACATGTCTTTTTAGGCCAATAGCACCTGCTTTTTATTACTATAGCTCTGTAGTAGAGCTTGAAATCAGGAATGGTGATGCCTCAGGAAGTTCCTTTCTTATACAGGATTGTTTTGTCTATCCTGAGTTTTTTTTTTCCCCATATGAAGTTGAATATTGTTCTTTAAAGGTCTGTAAAGAATTGTATTGAGATTTTGATGGAGATTGTGTTGAATCTGTAGATTGCTTTTGGTAAAATGGCCATTTTTACTATGTTAATCGTTCCTATCCACAAGCATGGGAGATCTTTCCATCTTCTGATATCTTCTCCAGTTTCTTTCTTCAAAGACTTAAAGTTCTTGTCATACAGATCTTTCACTTGCTTGGTTACAGTTACCCCAAGATATTTTACATTTTTTGTGGCTATTGTGAAGGGTGTTGTTTCCCTAATTTCTTTCTCAGCCCATTTATTGTTTGTATATAGGAGGGCTACTGATTTTTTGTTGCTATTGTTAATCTTGTATCCAGCCACATCACTGAAGGTATTCATCGGCTGTAGTCGTTCCCTGTGGAATTCTTGGTGTCATTTATATATACTATCATATCATCTGCAAATAGCAATACTTTGACTTCTTCCTTTCTAATTTGTATCCCTTTAATCTCCTTTTGATGTCTTATAGTTCTAGATAGAACTTCAAATACTATATTGAATAGGTACCGAGAGAGTGGACAGCCTTATCTTGTTCCTGATTTTAGTGGAATTGCTTTGAGTTTCTCTCCATTTAATTTGATGTTAGCTGTCAGCTTGCAGTATATTGCTTTTATTATGTTTAGGTGTGTTCCTTGTATCCCTGATCTCTCTAAGACCTTCATCAAGAAGGGGTGTTNGATTTTGTCAAAGGCTTTCCCAGCATCTAATGAGATGACCATGTTGTTTTTTTTCTTTTAGTTTGTTTATATGGTAGATTACATTGTCAGATTTTTGTATTTTGAACCATCCCTGCATCTCTGGGATGAAGCTTACTTGATCACGGTAGATGATTTTTTTAATGTATTCTTGGATTTGGTTTGCCAATATTTTATTATTTTCATATCTACGTTTATGAGGGAAATTGGTCTGTAATTCTTTTTCTTTGTTCAGTCTTTGTGTAGCTTGGGTATCAGGGTAACTGTGGCCTCATAAAAAGAATTTGGCAATGTTCCTTCTATTGTGTGGAACAATTTTTGGAGTACTAGTATTAACTCTTCTTTGAAAGCCAGGTAGAATTCTGTGCTGAAGCCATCTTGCCCTGGACAATTTTTGGTTGGGAGACTTTTAATAACTACTTCTATATCCTTATGGGTTATAGATCTATTTAAATTGATTATCTGGTCTTGATTTAATATTGGCATGCAGTGCCTGTCAAGAAATTTGCCCATTTCTTTCATATTTTCCCATTTTGTGGAGTACACATTTTTGAGGTATGACCTAATGATTCTCTGAATTTCCTCAGTGTCTGTTGTTATGTCCTCCTTTTCATTTCTGATTTTGTTAATTTGGATAGTCTCTCTCTCTCTGCCTTTTGGTTAGTTTGGATAAGGGTTTGTCTATCTTTTTGATTTTCTCAAAGAACTAACTCTTAGTTTTATTGATTCTTTGTATTGTTCTCTTCGTTTCTGTTTTTATTGATTTCAACCCTCAGTTTGATTATTTCCTGCATTCTATTCTTCTTGCATGAGTTTGCTTCTTTTTATTCTAGAACTTTCAGGTGAGCTGTTAAGTCACTAGTGTGAAATTTCTGCAAATTCTTTATGCAGGCATTTAGTGCTATTTACTTTCTTCTTAGCACTGCTTTCATTGTTTCCCATAAGTTTGGGTATGTTGTACTTTCATTTTCATTGAATTCTAAGAAGTCTTTAATTTCTTTCTTTGTTTCTTCCTTGACCCAGTGTTAATTCAGTTGAGAGTTGTTCAGTTTCCATGAGTTTATAGGCTTTCTGTTGTTTGTGTTGTTGTTGAGCTCCAACTTTATCCCATGGTGATCTGTTCTTCAGACTGGTGTGGGCTGTACCTGTGCCTATGAAGTCTGCTGGAGGAACAGAGAAGGACTGGCCACAGGAAGGATGATGGGATGGGTGGGGTTGGGAAATGGAGTGGGTCTCAGGAGAACAGAATCCAGTGGGTGGCGGTGGTGGTGGTGGTCCAACTGGCAGGCAGGTCTCTCACCTACTTGCTGGCTGGTGGGGACTCCTGGCAATCATTTCTTTAAAAGCATATTTTTAATATTGGATCTCCCTAAGTTTTCCAGGCTAGCCCCAAACACCTGAACCCCAATTATCTTCCTACTTCTGCCTTGCAACATTAGCACACTTAGCTCATTGACTACGAAAGCTCTTGACATGCATTTAGCATCTTCAAGGCACAGCCCTGCTTCCTGGGAACTAGTGTGCATCACAGGGCTATTCCAGCCCGTATCTACTGAGCCTGTTTCCACAAAATCACATAAAAATCACTTAAAATGTGGTGTTCTGATCTCATTGACTCTTGCTTTAAAATATTGTCCTTGGAACTACCACTGGTGTAACTTGAATCTTAAAATAATAATAAATAATAAAAATAATAAAATAATAATAAAATAAATAATAAAAAATAATAAAACACAAACATGGATCATGGTATTGGGGTGAATGCTGAAAGATCAGAGAGACAGAACAAGACACAGCCAACCTCACCTTGCCAACTCCTCAGCTGATCTTGTTTCCTCAGACTGCAGGCTTCTGAGTCCTCACNCAAATGAATCTCAGCTGAACTGCTGCTAAAAGCCTCAAAGCTTAAAAGGCCTCTAGCTCCTGGTCCCCACACCTTATATACCTTTCTTCTTCCTGCCATCACTTTCTGGGATTAAAGGNATGTGTCTTTCCCAAGCAAGACATGAGATCTCGAGTGCTGGGATTAAAGGTGTATGCTACCATGCCTGGCTCTGTTTCCAGTGTGGCCATGAATTCAGAGATCCGGATGGATCTCTGCCTCCAGAATGCTAGGATTAAAGGCTCGTGTGCCTTCATTTTCTGGCCTCTATGTCTATCTAGTGGCTGTTCTGTTCTCTGAACCCAGGAAAGCTTTATTAGGGTGCACAATATATCATCCACACACTAGTTTTTTGTTTTTTGTATTTTGTTTTGTTTGTCTGTTTGTTTGTCTCTCTTATTAAAAAGAGCCTGAAATCCCCAGACATTTTCCTTTTGATTGCTTTTCTTGTTTTGTGGCATTGGCAGTAGGCATTTTGCTCACATATTGGCCAATTAGTTTTCCATTCTCTGCATTATACTCCTAATTCCCTAATGTAATCATGCTGTCAGCATGAACACCATCANCAAAAATCAAGGTGGGGCCTTCAGAAAGGGAGTGATCAGGAAGTGCCTCACTTCTCTTGCCTTTATTTCCCTGCAGAAAATAGTGCCAGCACATGGAGTCAGCAGGCAGAGCTAAGACTGTATCTTCTGACTTGAGTGTATAGTCATGTTTNTGTCCCTTGTACATATTATTTGAGCATGAGGAATACACTGGAGAGGACCTTTTTAAAAATCTCACTGGGACAACTTTAAAGAAAACTGAACAGCTCCATTGCTGGGAAGAAAAGCACATTCTTTTATATGTAGGTCCCAGACTATATAGTTCCCAGTTCTCCTTTGAACACCCAAAATAGAACAGGCTAAGTTAACATAAACAGATGTCTTACTCTAGGTCCCAAGCAAGGCACCAAAGCTCTGAAATTAAATAGCCAATGAGTGTGGTGAACAACATCTCATCCTGTGGAATGCTTTCTTTATAAGGGTTCACAGGGGGCAGATACTTTTCATTGCAGATGACATGTTCTCTCCACGAATCTTTTTTTAATTAAAATTTGCAATTAAATTGTTGTGAAAATGTGATGCTTATTACTGAAGTAATCACATGATAAGATAGATCTCTTTGTAAAGTCAGTGAAACAATTCCTAGTGATTTCCTGCTGTACTCATAGATTATTGCCTAGCCCAACTGTCATCAGAGAGGCTTCACCCAGCAACTGATGGAAACAGATGCAGAGACCCACAGCCAAACATTAATCAGACCTCAGGAAAACCTGTGGAAGAGGAGGAGGAAGGATTATGTGAGCCAGGGGGGCCAAGGTTGTCATGGGATAGCACACAGAGTCAACTGACCTGGGCTCATGGAGGATCACTGAGACTGAACTGCCAAACAAAGAACTTGCATGGGACTGGCCTGGGCCCTCCGCACTTATGTTGCAGTTGTGTGGCTTAGCCTTCTTGTAGAACTTCTGGCAGAGGGAACTCCTGACTCTGTTGCCTGCTCTTGGGACCCTTTCCTCCTCCTGGGTTGCCTCATCCAACCTTAATAGAAGAGGAGGTGCTGAGTCTTGCTGCAACTTGATATCCTGTGGCTGGCTGNTGTACAAAGGAGGCCTGCACTTTTCTAAGGAGAAAGGAGGAGAAGAGGATGGGGAAGACAAGGAGGGGAAAGGAGGAGGTTGTGAAGAGGGACTGGAAGGAGAGGAGGGAGGGAGGAGAAACTGTGATCGGGCTGGGAGAAAATTAATTAATTGATTATTCAAAGAAATCTCTTTGTAAGTCAATGTTATCTGTTTAATTGTAAAATCAATGTAACAGAATTAAAGACGGGAACAACAATGAAGAAATACCATCATCTTTAACCTCTTAACTGGAATATGATTCAATTATACTCTTTTCTAACTTTTGAGGGAAAAGAATATGTGCTTTACTCAATTGAAACTATGGGATTTGGAGTTCCAGGCTCTTCTCCCTACTGTAAGTTTGNGCACAGTGAAACCACCAAACTGGACCATTCTGTGGGTAGAAAGAAAGATTTATTCAAACTGCCGAGGCTATCTCTGGGGGGTAAGCAGAGAGAATAGCAAAAANGTGGAGAGAACCTGCCAANTTTAAAGAGACAGATTGTGGTGGGAAGGATCCTGTGAGCTGGAACAGCCTGGGAGTTAGAGTAGTGGGCGGTGGGCATGTGAGGCAGGATAGCCTGGGGAGTTAGAGCTGCTATGGACACATCTGAGTTAATAAAGAACTAGATGCCTCATTGTGGAGGTAGTTGGCTGGAGGGTAAGGGCTTTTCCTGACAAACAGAAATCTGCTTCACAAGGTTTGTAAGGAATGCTGAATGTAACCTTTTATTTATCTGCTCGCAATCCTTTTGTTNACCTAGTCAGAGCTGAGCCCAGACTGTCATTTACAATATTATCAGCAGTACTGAAGTTTTGGGTGGATGCTTTGGACCTAATACCTACATTGTGTTCGCTTAAACATTCTCCACTTAAAAAATTAATGTACATGTAACTTACTCCCGATAAAAAAGTTTTTACTTTGACAGTAAATGAGATAAATGTTTTGAGGTCATTACTCCCACCCACTTGTAATTAATTCACAGCAGAAGTGATGGGAGAGGTACTGTCCGTTGCTGATGCATGTGCAGATGGGCAGGAGAGTGTAGGCACCCTTCTGTGGGTACAAAGACCCACCCCTTCCTCCTTCGTCTTCTGTAGAATCATTTTCTCACTGATTCCCAGAAACAGAACACTGGACCACAGAATCCTTTGATAACATAGCTAATGTTTCCAATCTTAATTGTTTTTATTTTGAGTTTATTTCAAATTTCTGCTAGTTTGTTTTTTATATGGCTTCTTCTAGTTGATAAAGAAAACCCATTCTTGAGCCTCTTGATTTGGTATTATCTTAGTTTACTTGGCTCACAATTCCTGATTATAGTCCACTACTGTGGGGGGATTCAAGGTAGCAGGAACTTGGAACAACTGGTCACATCACATCCACAATCAAGAGCAAGAAGAAAGAATACTCGCTTTCAGCATACTCATTTTTCAGACACTTCTGGATCCAAACCCACAGTATGATGCCACCCACAGTGAACAGGTCATCCCACCACAATGAACCAAATCAAAATAATCCTCCCCCAGGCATGAAGCTAAATCAATGTGATCTAGACAAGCCCCCACTGAGTCTCTCTTCCTAAGTTATTTTATATTGTGTGAAGTTGACAATTATAATTAACCACACAGTTATTTTCTGCAGGGGACATGCACAAATAAGGTCACTTTTACAGAATAGAGTTTTCTGAAATTAAAGTACAGTATAGTTGAGACATAACATACATAAAGTAAACATAGTTGAGACATAAGGTACAGTATAGTTGAGACATTTACACATGCTATGAGTACAGAAAAGGATATNGTCAGTAAAGCAAGAAGTGAGTGCTGATCTTATGCCCTTTATGATCCTTAAGCAAAACAAACATCCCCAGTTTCTCACATTCAGCACAGGACTTTAACATGTGTATGTGTCAATCACTTCATTAACCTCACATGCTATAGAGAACAGTACATCAAGAAGGAAAAGACAATGTTCTAGTTCTTGCAATGTAATTATTTTGTGTAGGTAATGAGGGGAGATGTATTAGCTAGCTTCTTATATCTGAAATAACTTAAAGGGTTATCTGGTTTCATAATCTTAGAAGTTTCAGTCCTGTTTCTTTTGGGTCTCTGACAGTACATCCTGGAAGAAGTACCATAATGGAGGAAACAGCTCACCTTGTGGCAGCCAAACAGTTGAGAGAAGAGATAGGAAGTAATAAGAGTCCCAGTGTTACCTTTAATAACATTCACCTAGCAGCCTCACTTTCTCCCACTGAGCTCCACCTCTGAGAGTCTCCACATCCTTCAATGGTGCTGCTGGCTTTCCAGAGGCTCTAGGGATACTCCAGTTCCTAATATTTTCCTACTTCATAAAAACCACCAACATTCTGCAGGTCATGCTACTTTTGGNGATTGCATTATTTTTCCTACTACAGTGATATCATCCTGACATTGCATTGTGGTTTATATTGGCTAAAATTATACCTCATATATTTTTTCATNTCTGGCCATACCANGCCTGCATACAGCAACACCATGTAAGGCACTATATTATGCTTGTAACTCTAGTTCACTTATTCTTAACCATATAATACATAGTCTTCCAAATTCACTGCAATTAATTTTACACTTTCAATGGATAAACACTTGAGTTGCCCCATGTGGAGTTTTTGCATATGATGCTATTGTGTACCTAGCTGGCTGCTGTCTTGGTATTATTAATGAGCAGATTTTCTGAGGAAGAAAATCTGATATGATCATAGGCTCCAGTTTGCTAGGAATAGTCCTGGCTTATGCTGTTGTGCGATGTGGTTAGAAAGACCATTCGATCTCCAAAATATGTATGTCCTTGTGGTTGTGATTCTTATTTCGCTCCAGTAATAATGTCAGACAATTTTTAGTGATGGGAATTTATAGACTGCTAGCAAGAATACCTCACATCCTCAACACCANACTGATGTCTTTCTCCCTTGTACTTCAGTTTGAATTTACCTAGTTGCCAACAAGGCTGGGAGATTTTCATGTATTTATTGTCCCTTTTGAGCAACAAACTTATTGGAAAATTCTTGTTTGGAATGCATTCCTATTTTTCAATATATTCTTTTTCTTACAGATTTATTTGGAATACTTTTGATATTATGGATATAAGTCTTGTGTTGATTGTGAGACTTGTTGATAGATTTTTTTCACTCTTGTTCCTTTTCTATCCCACCATTCCTCACTCTTTCATTCTAATTCTCTCTCTCTTTCTCTCTCCCCNCTTCCTCTTTTCCTTCCTCCCGCTCTCTTTCTCTGTGGACACTGAGGATGGAACCTGGGGCTTCATGCATACCAGGCAAGTGCCCTTCCACTGAGCTACACCTCTAGCCCCTCCCACTTTCTGAATGGTACCTTTTGCAGAACAGATGTTCTTTCTTTGAATTGGCTTGATGAACTAACTTTTCTCTTTACGATTATCCATTGTTTTACATCCTAATCATAAACATTTCTTTCCTTTGAAGATCAAGAAACTATTTTTCTTTATTACCTATTGCAACCTTCATGTATTCTGCTTTTTCGGTTTATGTCTGAAATCTACATACACAACTTTTTATAAGCAGCTCAGCTCTAATGCTTCCTTTGAAAGGTTGTACAGTTCACCCAATATCATTTGGATAAAATATTATCCTTTTTCTCCATTGTTTTCTGTACAACCTTAAAAACTATGTCTTAAAATATGAACTAGTCTGTTTCTAGGTGTGGTATCATGAAGTATATTTTGGGTTTTCATCCAGATCTCCTGACTCATAGCTCCTGACTTAAACCACGGAAACTAGAATTTCCCTTCCCAAAGGCTATGGAGATTCTCATCTTCTTCCACCTTTAGTTTGCCATAAGACATTCTGTGACCTATCTTGTCCAATAATAAGTCCTGAGACTCTTCTAATTCCAGGGACATCCTTTGTTTTACCCATGAGAAAGGGATGCTTAGAAATGCAACACACAAGCCTTGCTGAGTTTCAGTATCCAGTCTTACCAATTGTATCTCTGCTGTGCAGAGTGTTAAAGCCTCCGAGCCCAATTAGGAAGATTTCTGGATAGCTGGACACATAGCGTTTCTAGTGGTAGTTCCTTCAGCAGGCACAGAAGCTCCCAACTCCTTCTCCCAGACCTCTCCTTGCATATCTCTCCATCTGTAGCCTTTGCAATATCCTTTGTAGAGATATGTTCTCCTGAATTTTATTGGAGCTTTGCAAAGCTATGAGTTCAACCTAATGAGATTGTAAAGGAAACCTTGGTTTAGACTTATTAGCCAGAAGCATAAATTAAACAACTTGGGAGTTGTGACTGCCATCTAAAATGTGGGATAAGGTCAGTCTGTGGAANTGGACATTAACTTCAGAAATGGTGTCAGAATAGAACTGACTGGTTTCCATTACATAATTGATCGCTCACTTGCTGGTGGTGAGAAGTCTCCTCACCTTTCAAGATTGCAAGCATCTTCTGTAGTGATTGCTGTGATGTGAAAGCACAGGAAAGCTGTTTCTCCTGACAAATAATCTGTCTACTTGACTCATCATTAATCTACTTGTCTATTCTATGAACAACATCATGCTTTCTGAACCGCTGAGCTCAATTCTAAGTCAGAACATGTGCAAGAAGAAATCTTGTTTTGTTGATCTTTAAAGGTGTCCTAACTGTTCTTGCTTCTTTGAATTTTTATCTTAAATTTTAAAATTGCATCATTATTAATATTCTTAAAGGACACTTACCTGGGGCTTTTGTGAAATGGGATAGAAGAATTTAGGGAGAACTTACATTTTAAAATGTGAGATTGGATGCTAGATGNCTCAGCAGATAATAGCACTTGCTGCTCTTCCAGAAGATCCAGGTGTAGTTCTCAGCACCCACATGGGATAGCTCACCTGTAACTCCACTTCTAGGGTATCTGATGTTTCAGTCTGGCCTCTGTATGCACCTGCACACATACACTCAGGCACATACANGTATATATAATAAATACATCAATAAATAAGTCTTTATATGGGAAAATTTTTGAAAAGGGAGTTTTTAAAAAGGAACTGAATATCAATAATAATAATAAAGATCTAAAGTATTAAAATAAGTTACTAAAGTAAAATAAAATCTGAAGTTAGTGTTGTTGGGCTGGAACCTCCAGCTCACTCTTGCTTAATCCAGATAGCCCCATTCCTCTCTCTACAAACCCTACCCTCTCAGAGAATCTCCAAGAAAGAAAAGGCTTCAAAAAGCCTAGTTCTGTATTCTTGGCGGCTACGGCAGCTCNTCCCCTGAAGTTGCCAGCAGCCCAAGTCCCCACATAAAGTGCTCAGCTTTTGATCATACTTGGGCACAAACCCAGCTTACAGCAGACATGTCATCATTGCTCACCTACTGGCTATATAAGCTCCCTATTTAGCTCATGTTTGTGACTTCTCTGACCTTGATCTCTGGGGCTGGAGGACTCACCCGGAAGTTACTTTGTTCAAATAAACGACTTCTTTTACTTTTTCAATTCAGCTGGATCTGGCTTACTGTGTCAGTGGAGAAACCTATTATCTTGATACAGAAAACGTATTAAGTGTATCCAATACTGATATTAATGCCAATAAAATGATGATTACCTTGTTATGTTGGGAACTGAAATGTTCCTGAAAGCCTATGAATTAAAGACTCCAGGTTGTAGATCCTATAGGTGGTTGGATCTACTGTGTGGAACTTAAGCCACTGAGGATAGGTCCTTTAAATGGATATTGAGACCCCAGCCCTTCCTTTCTCTGTGCTTCCCAGCCACTATGAAGTGTGCAGCTTTGTTTTCATTTGTTCATCATAGCACTAAATATAATGAAACCAGGTAATGATGGACTAAAACCTCTGAACTCCTTAGCCAAAATAAACCTGTCTTTTTAATAAGTTGGTTACCTCATTTGCTTTATCACAGTGATAGAGAGATGACAACAACAGTCACCTTGCTTTCATGATGTGAATTAATCTGAAATATNAGATAATCACCTCCCTGCAAAATCTCCCCTTTAGTGTTTTGTCTGAAGATATACCACTTGTCTATAATTTCTATTTTGCTTTGTTTTTGGTAAGAACATATTGGGGGTGGCTTCAAGCCTCATTCCAAGAAATGGATTTTTAAGACAAAAGATTCAGCAAATTCTGGCACCACACTGGCAGTTTCCGGTCTTCCAGTAGGCATTTTTCAAGTGGTTAGAAGTAGTTTTTCTGGTGGTAGCTTAGTCACAAGAAGAGCCTTCAAAGCCAACAGATGCATGGCATTATCCACATGAGAAAAATCAAGTCAAAAGCCAGGTAAGTGGCTTGCTTTATATCCCACATGTATCAAGTAACAGTGTGGGTATTTGAATTTGGAAAGGCTGGCTTGGGATCTGCAGCTGGTAACTTTCATACAATATTGTTTTTCACTCCACAAACGTACTTTTCTCAGTGAATAGAGAATCCAAAAGGAGATGGTCAGTCTTTCATTTATGATCTCAAAAGAATTGTCACGTGCCAAGTATGTTAGATACATGGCAGTCAGAACAGAGTGAAGGAAAGGATGGTCCCAGCAAGGTGACATCCAGGTCTGTTCTGTTCGAAGGAACGACATCCCCAGGCTGCTTCCAACAGGTGGGCAAAGCTCTGTACAAGAAAAGTCACTCTTCAGTAGTGAGGAGCTAGACAGACTATGAAGAAGACATCCCCGATGAGCATTTTACAATGTTTTACAATTTGAGTTACAGCTTCCAAGACATAGGAGTATTGCATTCAAGCTCATTGTAGCCAGAAGCCACTCTCCCCAAAGTGTTTATCATCTTTTATTGAGTGAAAAGCTAAAAGGTTGATTGGATTCTTTATTTAAACCCTGTTTTTAATTTCCTTCACTGAAGATTTGCACTAGAAAGGAGAGCAGGATGTCGTGGTGGCCAGGAAGCAGAGAACCACTTGTGTTTGTGTCTGTAAATCACCAGAAATGTCAGCACAGCCATTTTCCAGGCAGAAAAGGAAGTTAATAAACATATATTGGTCTTATGTGATTTGCATAAAAGTAGGGCAATAAAATTATATATTTAACAGTAAAATGAGATAAAAATAGGCAACAAGAAACATTAAAAGACTCCTATAAAGTAATAGCACTCATATGTATCAATTGCTTGAGCATCTTGGTCTATCTCAGAGATTAAAGTCTTCATGAAGGATAAAATTTCTTTATGCTGTCATTAGCACAGCACCCTCTCTGCCCCTCCTTCATTTAATCAAGAGTTTGGTCTCAGGAGTAGCTCTGACCCAGCAGCAGCAACTAATTCAAAGAATGAATCTTTCCCCATGCACAGAGAGGCAGCGGTTCTCACATCAGCTCTGCTGAGCACATGAATAATTCAGACTCTGCATCCTCAGAATCCCAGGGCAGACTTTGCTGCTAGTGGGAGAAAGGCAGAATGAGCTTCCTATGAGTCCATATATAAGTGTGTAAGTGATAGCACTGATTAAAACAGAACGTGAGTCTGGTGAAGAGACAGTTGAACATTTTTAAAGGAAACAGAACACAATAAAAAAAATTAATATGGATTAGATTTGAGGGTTCTGGGTTTCCTTTTCACCTTTCACCACCAATTGTACAAACTGTAGAAAGGCCATCCCATCCCACCAATGCCTGAGGTGGAATTGGGGCCAGAGAGATTTCCTCCGCCACCTCCTCCCTCCCTCCCTTTCTCCCTCCCTGCCCTCTCTGGCTTTCTTATTTTTATAATGGCAGAGATGAAGCCCAGAGCTTTTCACTAAGCTAAACCCTAGCTCTTCTGTATACACACACACACACACACACACACACACACACACATATACATGTTCACATGGGTGTGACCTCATGTGTGTGCATATGGGGACCCANGTTATCAGGAATCTTCCTGTGTGCTTCCACCTTCATCACTGANGCAGGGCTCTCAATCAAATCCAGAGCTAGCTGATATGGCTAGTCTCCCTAGCTAGCTTATCTTACCTTGTTCTGTCTCCAGGTTGGAATTACAGGGGAGTCACCACACAAACTGGCATCTATGTGGGTTCTGGGTGTTGGAAACACTCTTTGTTTCCCACAAAGAAACACATGAACAAATAAAAGTAACTCTNCAAGGCAATTTCTTTTTGCAAAAACGATGAACAATAACCCAAACTGAGCTAGTGAGCACANTGGGGCAGGGATTTCCTTTAGTTTTTATTCCAGTTTTTATATCCAGCCCTTGGTGGGCTTTGACAGAAAACAAAACAAAACAAAGCAAGCAAACAAACAAAAACCCCACATTTCTCACAATTCCATTTTGTTATATATTTTTTTTCTTTTTCTCTTCTTTAAACTCAGCCAGCATACTAGAGACTTTCATCTCTGATAACAGTAAATGCAGGTAATTACTGTGTCTTTTCCTCATTGTCTGATGTCTGACCTCACAGTCTTTCATGATTGGCTGGTTCTAAAGTAATTGACACAAATGAAGTAAAGGGGAAAGGAATGGCTTCTCAATGCCATCAAGTTGTGGGAGTTCAGTAGGTGGACCTTTGAGTCAACACTAGTTTTAGTAGGAGAGAGAGATTAAAAGATTTGCATAGAAGTTTTACAAGACGGGAGATTAAAAGATTTTCATTTCTTTGCATACAAGTTTTAGAAGGTGGGAGGTATTTATGGAATTTTAGCTTTTGGAGAACTTTGATAGACAAAAAACAAAACAAACCTTTTTTCAAAATTCTTCTTTGTTATATATTTCTTCTTTTNCTCCTCCTCTTCCTCCTCCTCCTCTTTTTTTCTTTTTCTTCTTCAAAACTCAGCCAGCATATGTTGACTTTCTGAAGTCCCTGCTAACAGTAAATTATTATTATAAGTGACTAGGGATTGTTTGGTCTTAATGAGCCCCAGATTCTCAGTAAATGAATTAAAGTGAGCCTGCCTTCTTAGAGGTCACTTGGGCCTGAGAGGAATGCCTGTTTCTTCGAGCCTTCCTTTTACCAATTAGTGCACCTTTGTGAGAATAAGGAAAAGGCCCCGCCTGGTTGTGCTTCACTTGGAAGCACTGAAGAAGTTTTCCCTTGCTATTAAACCTGCTCTGTGTAGACTGGACACTAGTTAGAGACTAAACAAGAGAACAGGTGAATCCTCATAGTTACTGGGCATTTCCAGAAATTCCCCACAGTTCNGTTGTTGTAGAAATAGGACACCTTCTCAGTAAGAAATCACTACACACAAAGATGAAGGAAAATCTCTTTACTNAATAAAGCACCTNACCACTTGAAGCTAATGCCCAAGTAAGAGTTGACTCCCAACAGAAGATTTCATTAGCTTGTCTATACCTTAAGCTTATGCATTTTACATACAATGTCATCATNTCTTTTGGGTACTGACCCAGGTTACACCTTGAACAATTTAAACAAAGACAGGAGACTGCAAATTTGGCTGCTTAGGCAGATAGGAGATTTATACAGCACAGATATTGCACATTGTCAGAATTGTTTNAATTATANCTGTGCTGTTTCCCAGGTTCATCTTGTCCACCTGACAGAATCATTTTTTCCTGTAAGAGGAAGGGAACTTAATGGCAGGCCTAGACCAAATGATGNTTGTGACCTAAGCTGCTTCCTTTAAGATGCTCTTTAGAGGTTATGTCCCAAGTATGGGAATCAGGACTAATGGCTGGTTGTAAGTTGGGCCTATCNTCTTTGTTAGGGAATGGAGTCCAATGACTGGTCAATCNTGGAGAATAAACATTTACATTCTAGCACCCTAAATTTCTCTTTTCCTTAACAGACCTGGTTAGCAGACTACTTATCTTTGGGGTGTTTTGGAGGCAGTGCTCTCTTAGCTAAATAAATTCCACTTGTGTGACCTAATGTCTCCTATGCAAATATATTAGTAAATGCATTATAATAGCAATTCTATCACTTCTGTTTCTTCTATACCCTGGATTCTCGTAGACCTTGGGAGGCAAGAGCCAAAATATTGTCTCTTTTTAATCCCTCTGACTATATTAGTATAGGCCTCCAAGAATGATTATTGAAATCCTAGAAGGTCACTTACCAGCCTGGTATTTCTAACTACTCGATAGTATTTTGATAAAACTTAGACAAAACCCAAACACTTCTAAATAAGCTTCCTTTAAACGGACATTTTTCTTTTCTTTTACCTAGCTCTTAATAATTCTTATGAGAAGCATACCAATAACTCTGTTGATCTAGGCAGAAGTTTAACAACAATATATTGAACTTTGACCTTAGACATTTTAATATTATTTAAAAAGTCTCATCTTGCCGGGCAGTGGTGGTGCACGCCTTTAATCCCAGCACTTGGGAGGCAGAGGCAGGCGGATCTCTGTGAGTTCGAGGCCAGCCTGGGCTACCGAGTGAGTTCCAGGAAAGGCGCAAAACTACACAGAGAGACCCTGTCTTGAGAAACCAAAATAAATAAATAAATAAATAAAAAATAAAAAGTCTCATCTTTTAGGGACCTTATGTAGTTTGCCCAGATCATTATAACTGGCTTCTACTTTCCAGCTTCTGTTGCATTCTAGAAANACTTCCAACTATTTTGTGTTTTATCATAAATACTCTTTACTAAAAATATTTCATTCTTGCACCTTCTAACATTTTCTTTTATTTACTGGTTTTCCTTCTTAAGACCTTTCTTAAGACATAGGAACATTGACAACTAAATTTAGCATGTATTGTGAGAATTTTCTTCTTGGGGATTGGGGGGCTTATTATGTGACATCTATTCTCTCCTCATTAATTCCCAATGATGAACCAAAGTTTGATTTCACCAAAGTTCACCCCACAGAATCAATGAGTTTATTGACCTTACTTATAGAGCATAGGTGAGGTATTACCCACAACTGTGTGAGTGACCTGAAAGTAATCACACTAGAAAATCTATTGCCTAATATGGCCTCCTCATGGCTGCATAGGTGGCATTCCCTCTTCCTAGACTTCTCCAGCCCATATACTCTAACTCCTCCCCAGGACCCAAAGGCCACATGTCATTAGGGTAGAACTGTATACAACTAGCTGGGAAGAATGGCTAAATACTCAGAAGAGGGACCAATGGCCCTGCCTACCTCCTCCTTCTATGAAAGAACAGCCCAGCTGTGGTGATCCTTTATAAGAAGACACAGATGGCCTTGAAGATGGCAGTTGTTTACCTTAGAGGACAGTTCTGTGCTTTAATAAAAGAAAGCTGAATCCAAACTATACACATTGGATAATGTAACTTGTGTACACATTGGTAAATGATGAAGCTTTATAAATTCCCTGAAAAAAATGTTATAGAAAATACAAGACAGTCAAAAATAGTTGTCCTGTTTCATGAAATTGAGGGAATGTTCTACCATTGTCTACCATAGGCTTGCTTTTGGTTTTGGATGAGTACAAATAGCAGAGAGGGAAACCAGAAATACATAGTAAAACATCATTAGATTGATGTCTACGAGACCCAATAGAATTCAACCAAGAAAGCCCTGTTAAAATTATGANGCTAAAATTACTATTGTGAGATTATTTTAGGCAAAGGATTTTTTCTGTCTCTATACTGTCAACAGTTTTTTTTATATTAGTAGACATATTGGTAGTAGTAGTATCAATAATCTAGAGTAAATAGAACATAGAAGATAGTAACATAAGAACCTGGAAAGGTATTTCCTTAGCCTGTTTATGTCATTGTAATTGAAGTAAAAACAAAAGCAAGAGTTCCCAGAACTTGATGTGGCAGAAACAAAAAGCGTGGAGCAAAGGAGTTTGGAGAAGGGAAAGAATATTATTTCTCAAATAAAGACAGGGTAGGGGTGGCAGACAGACATAACAAGCATGGCCCAAGTCTCCAACCTCACAACTATAAGAAATAAAAAACTTACTCTATAGTAACCAACTCAAGATACTAGTGAAAATGAAGCCNTTTTAAAATACTATTCTGTAGAAAGTGACACTGGCATAGAGAGAAGGCAAAATGTCTGGTGGCTTATTTATCATAAGATGGTCATTTTGAAGTCCCCCATCATGAGAAACTTCTGTCCTCTTTTCCCATAGGCTGGGACTTGTATATTCCCATATTCCCCCACATACTTGGTTTAGGACACAAAGCTTTATCTAGTGAATAATTTGGGCCTTGAGACCACTCCTTTTCCTTACTGTGGACTCAGTTATTTAGCAGAGTTCCTATAATTTTCCAGCTCTCAGAATTCTGGAACAAATAAGCCCTAGCTGCTAGCTAGGGGACCTAGGGGATGTAAGGGAGTAGTGTTTCTTGCTTATCTGTAACTCTGATGAACTCTAAGTGCACCTCATAATGAAATTGGACCATAGCAATTTATTTCATGCATGCCCAAGCAGGTTGATACCTCTTTACTTCTAGCTGTTACAGGTGCCTGCTGGTAGCAGCTTATCTAGTATTCAGCAATCCATTGTTTGAGTCCCTGTTGGGATCTGTGTTTCTCCAAGTCTTGGTCACTGCAAAATCACATAAGTTGTCCAGGTCTAGCCGTCACAATGTCAGCTCCCATTGGTAGCTGGCTAGTGTTAGAGGCACACAGCTGGGAAAACTGTTAAGTTCTTTCTAGAAACCAGTACATATATTATGTCAAACAGTTGTCCAAATTAAAAGTAGAACCCACCTTGGAGGTCTGGCTTTGCCTCTTAGCTTGATATAAAAATATANTGACCTTTCACTTGGCAAGACAGCACTTGGAGTNTACTCTCAATCTCTCATTACCAGGCTCACAGTAGGCATCTCGGAAGGTGAAAACAAAAAAGGAAGAAAAAAAATTGGAGAAGAGGATTAGGACATGTGACTGAATTTCTCTATAAGCCAATACAAATCTTTCCTTCTATAGGTTGTCTGGATCGTGATATATTATCACAGCAACAGAAAAGTAAATAATATAAGGAGACAGTACATGTGGCATAGGCATGTAGGCCCAAAACAGCAAAAGAAAGAAACAGAAGAAGGAATTTCATGGTCTCAGTGCAAGAAAGTTGAATCCACACGTCTTACCCCACAGACTAACTGTGATCACATGGTGGTGTGAGCTTTAGTTTTGTTCTCCACAATGACTGCACTACTCACATTCCCACCAACAGTGGTGAGTTTCTTTTCTGGGGTGTTNGGACAGTCCTTATGACTGTCTTAGGGTAGTGTTTTCTGGTCTGGATTGAGGACTCCCACAGCTGTGTTTGGGGCCCCTGGAGCATGCTCCGTGCTCTCTTCCTCTGTGAGCTGCATTGCTTTATCAAAGATGACCTATTTCTGAGATCTGGGCAGCAAGCCAAGGCATAGGAACATGTAACTGAAGAGGAAAGAACTCATTTCTCTTCTCTGTTTCATCTGGGTCGCACTGTAAATGGCATCTAGACAAGAGAGGCCACATTTGTCTACTGTTTTGAATGAGGGTTGTGGTGGACCCANGTCTGCACACTACCTGGTGGGGCATACCCAGAGCTGAATCTACACATGGTCTTCTCCCTGACTGTTCACCTCCCTCCCCACCCTGGTCACAGTCCAACTTCCTTTCACNTCAGTGTCTGTCTTAATGTTATCTTTCTTTTCCTACTCTTCCTCCTCCTATCAGACTCCATAGTGGCCCCTTCTTTTCTTTTCCTTGATGTACTTTTCCTCTTCCTTCCTCACTGTCCTTCTCTTTGATTTTTTTCTTTTTAAAATTTTCTTCTTTGATATTTCTCTGTTTGTGTCTGAGAATATCTGCTGTGATATGTGGATCTTAAGGGAAATGTAGATGCTTAGAATAGGCAGATTCCTCTAAATTGAGTGAAGTTAGCCTCTCCTTGTGCCCAGTGGTGATATCTAATCACTTGACAAAGCAGCCTAGCTGTAAGAAAAAGTTTTTCTGTGTCCTGCCCGGGCTCCCGCNGCCGCTTAGACCCAAGTAAACACACAGAGGCTTATATCGTTTTTAAACTATGGCCATGGCAGGCTTCTTGCTAGCTAGCTCTTATATCTTAAATTAACCCGTTTTATAAATCTATGTCGCCACGTGTTCCATGTGGCTTTACCTGTGTGCCATTACATGCTGTTCTCTAAATGGCAGAATGGCGTCTGCCCAGCTCTGNTTTCTTTCTCTCTCCCCCTAGTTCAAATGTNCCACCTAACCTTATTCTGCTTCACCATTGTCCAAACAGCTTTATTTATCAACCAATCAGAGCAACACATTTTCAGAAAGACATTCCCATCACCTAGCAGCATGAATACAGGAAGAATCATGCATGATGAAAAATCATGGTCATGAGGCTGGGGATACATCTCAGTGACAGAGTATTTGTGCAATATGTGTGAGGTCCTAGGAATAATCCCAATCCCCAGCAGTATACACACACTCACATGTGCTTCTGTGCACACACACACACACACACACACACACATGTATATATACATACAAGCACATATGCATATATATTTAATTAGTAACAGGCATGATTGTAAGATACCCAAGTGGATATCAGCAACTGAGCATAAAGAAATGAGCATACCACTTTTATCATTAAGAACATAAGTTTGCATCTATGGTGTGCCTCCAGAGTTGTCCAATTAGCTTTCATTATTTCACATNAAGAAGACAACAGGAGTGGGGCTCAGCATGTATGCATGCAGCCATTAAGTGAGTTAGCTAATGCCCAGTGATTTGATCATGACCCAAAGCAACAACTACCTGTTTTTTGCATAAATATTTGCAGTTGAATTATGGTAGGCAAGACCTGGATGGGATTCCAGTTGAATCATAGTGTCTAACAGGTAATCTAAGGCCTACACAAAATCCTTTGAATGACTTTATATGGTGAACTAAGCCAGAATGTAAATCANTAACCACATTCATGTGATATAACCTTTTCTGGAATCTGGATAGAAAAAAGATCTGAAGTGATCTTGGGCTTCCATGGTTAAGGTATTNCCAGAGAAAACATCTCTGAAACAATTAGTTTATGTATTGTAAGCACACCAGACACCTTCTCGCCCTGTACNAAGGAGTATGTACTGTCATGCTCTGATGAATTGATGGAGTTTCTTAATGAATTCAACACCAGCTCTAAGGGACTAGGCATTTTGTCTAGGATCCATGGTGTTATTGGGTTCTGGTGAAAACATGTCATGATAATGATAATTCTCCTTCAGCTGTAACCTCCAAGTTTCACGCAGTGCAAAAATTATCAAAACCAGTCTCAAATACTCATGTTTCTTGATAATGTGGTCATATTAGGGCTTGATAAGCATTTGTGATGTATATCTCTCAAAAGTCCATTGCAATGCTTACCTCCTATCAAGCAGGTGACTAATTACATTTGTGGATAGTTGACTTGATCTGGTAAATCCAATTGACCAGATGGACCAATCATTTCCCAGCATTGCTTACAACATCCCCTCTATTTATTCTCCTGCTATTTAATCACATCAATCTCCCTGATGAACATAAACTCAAAATTTCTCAATAAAGTAATGAGAACACACTCAAAAGATTACTGACCATAATCAAATTGTCCTTATTCCAGAGACAGAGGTGATTTAACATTTGCATACAAATAAACATAATTTGTCACATAAATAGACTCAAGGAGAGAAATCATATGGTCATTTTAAAGAAAAATTCTTATTGATTCTTTGGGAATTTCACATCATGCACCCCAGTCCCACTCACCTCCCAGTCCCTCCATANCCACTCCTCACCCCTGCAGTGTCCCCCACCCAGAGAACCCCCCAAAATTAATTTAAAAACAAAACAAACAAAAAAACCACTTTGCGCCTCCAACCTTCCTGCTTCTCCAACACTTCTTCATTCTTCCTAATGGCATTGAAAACTGCAGTATGTCATGCAGTATACCCTTTTGTCCAATCTGCCCCACCCACCAATGTTCATTACAATGATTCGTTGATCTGGTTCAAGGCCTCTGGCCTCTGGTTCACTAGTATCACTGGACCCTCATTGTAACTCCTCCAGGATATCATGCCATTGCACCAAGTCATGGAGATTCCATGGCCATGGTTCCACAGGACCAGTTCGTTCATTCACTCTCATGGGCATAGATGGGGTAGATGTCAGGGTAGGTGAACCCAAAGTCCAGGATGTGGGCCTGAGTAGTAGCTGTGCTGTTCAGTCCAGGCCACTGGTACTGCCACTCTCAGGTGNGAGGCAGAGCCAGCTCTCTTACGCCCACGTCATCAGGGCCAGCTCCCCTAAGCCTGTGGTGAGGGCTAGGGTCATCAGTCCCAAGAACAGGGGGAGGCAGCTTTCCCATGAGGGGTGGGGCCAGCTCTCCTGCTGCAGTGTCCAGTGAGTGGCAGGGCCCAAGGTATCCCAAGGCAAGTGAAGGGCGAGGCTGGCTCAGCATGGCCTTCAGATTTCAACCTGTATAGTTTCTGTGGCCCCCTGTGATAACATGTGATATGGACATCAACAAAGACCCCAGTTGCAGCAGGACCACAGACCCAGACATAACTATAGGCAGCAGCTCAGGCTTGAACATCGCCATGGCTCCTGGTGGTAGTGTAGACCACCCAGATAAGTATGGCCCCTGCAGTCATATGGCCCTCAGACACCAGCATGGTTTCAGGTGGCATCTGAACCTATGGTGGTAACAGGAGCCATGGTCATCAACTCAGACCCTGGCTACTACAGGGCCATGAACGCAAACTTGGCTTNTCCTGCAGCCCAGGCCCAGATGTCACCATGGCCCTGGGTGGCAGTGCAGGACACTTAGATCGGCATGGCCACAGTGGCAATATGGCTCTTCGACACCAAGGACCCAGGTGTCAGCCCAGACCCTTGGCATTGGTATGGCCTTCAATGGAAACAGGAGCCACAGACATCAACACAGACACTAGCTGTAGTAGGCCTATGAACCCAGACATGGCTCTACGCCATAGCCTGGGGCCCGGATGTCACCATGGCCCTAGGTGGCAGCACAGGTCACTCGGATCAACATGGCCCCAATGGCAGCATGGCTCTCTGTCACCAACCTGGACTCAGGTGGTTGGCCAGACTCTGGGCATCCTTGTGGCCTTTGGTGGCAGCATGGGTCATGGATGTCAACACAGACCCTGGCTGCAGTAGTACATGGACCCAGACATGGCTCTTGGCAGCAGCTCAGGCCCAGACATCACCCTGGGCCTGCATGGCAAGCAGGCCACTCATATCAGCCTGTTGGTCACTCCTTTCACCTCTTCAGCTCTGCTTCTTTCCACNGCACATGGACCATTCTGGTTCTCTTCCTCTCCCATTTCCCTACCATATATTTGACATCATAATGGCATCTACCCACCTGGCATCTTATTGGTGGCCTATGGGTGTCTTTCACCTGCCTGAGCCAAGTGGCCTCATATGCAGCCTGTCCAGACTGCAAAAACCCAGGCTGGCCTGTGGGTTTCTTTCACCTATCTGAGCCAAATGGCCTCATATGGTCATTTTAACTGAAGCAGAAAAGTCCTTTTACAAAATCCAATTTTTCTCTAAGATGAAATCCTCGATAAGACTAGGAAGGGAGGAAACATATCTCAATGTATTGAAAGCCATATGTAACAAACTTATAGTTGCCATGAAGTTAAATGGAGAAAAGGTTGAAGCATTTCCCCTATTACCAAGAACAAGACAAAGGTGTTGACTTTTGCCACTCCTATTCAATATAGTGCTAGAAATCTGTCCTAGTTAGGGTTTCTATTCCCATGTAAAACACCACAACCAAAAGCAAGTGTGCCGGGGGTAGGGGGGACTATTTATTCTTACAGTTTATAGTCATCCCATCATCCTGAAAAGTCAGGGCAGGAACTCCAGACAGGAATCTAGAGGCAGGAACTGTTTCAGAGACCATGAAGGAGTGCTGCTTACTGGCTTGTTTCTCAAAGCCTTCTGATCTTCCTTTCTTATAGCACCCAGGACCACTGCCTAGTTATGGCACCAATCGCGATGGGCTGCTNCCTCCTCCATGTCAATAACTAATTAAGAATATTNGCCACAGCNTGTCCACAGGCTATTCTGGTGGGGACACTTTCTCAGTTGAGGTTCCCTCTTCCCAAATAACTCTAGTTTGTATCAGGTTGACATAAAACAAACTACCACCAAGTCATAGCTAGAGCAATATGACAAGTAAACAAAAGTGAAACCAGTAAGAAAGGAAGTAGTCAAAGTATCCCTGTTTGCAAATGACATGATTGTATACATGAGAGTTCTCATAGACTCCACTAGGAAGCTCCTAGACCTGAAAAACACTTTCAGAAAACTAGCAGGTTACAAAATTAGCATACCCCAATCAGAAGCCTCTCTTTTTACCAAANNTAAGTGTACCAAGAAAGAAATCAGGCAAAGAGCTCCATCAGCCTAAAAACATANCTTGGAATAAACCTAACCAAGGAAATGAAAGACATAGACAGTGAAAACTGCAAAAAGAAACTGAGGATGACACCAGAAGATGGGGAGATTTCCCANGCTAATGGATTAGTAGGATTAATACTGTGAAAATGATCACCTNACAAGAGCAATCTATACATCAATGTAATTGTAATCAAAATTCTAACATCANTCTTCACAGAAATTGAAGTAACTATCTTAAAATTCATANAGAAACATAAAGACTTCATATAGTCAAAATGANCCTGAACAATAAAAACACTGCCTCAAGTATNACCATTCNTGGTTTCAAGTTATACTACAGAGCCATAGNAGTAAAAANAGCATGATACTAAAACAAGAATAGACACNTTGATCTGTGTAATACAATTGAGGAACCAGACATAAGTTAACATACATACACCCTACTTACTTTTGACAAAGATTCCAAAATTGGGGAAAAAAAGCTAGTATCTTTAATGTTGGGAAAACTATATATCCATATTCAAAGAATAAAACTTGATCTCTTTTTCTCTCCCTGCACTCAAACTAATTCCAAGTGGATCAAAGATCTTAATTCTAGACC
>LZPO01076607.1:35185-47564 GCA_001675575.1 Neotoma lepida
CTATGGAAATCAGTGTAGAGGTTCAAAGAAAACTAGAAATAAATCTACCATATGACCCAGTTATACTATAGATGGTTATATACTCAAAGAACTGTATTCCCTAATACAAAGATACATANTCANCCATGTCAATCACTNCTCCATTCATAACAGCTAGGATAAAGAAACAGACTAGATGTCCATCAACTGATGAGTGGATAATGAAACTTGCACCTATACACAATGGAATTTTATTCATATATAAAGAAAACTTAATGAAGTTTTCAGGTAAATGGAAGGATCTGGGAAACATTATACTCACTGAGGTAACCCAGATTNAAAAAGATAAACACCACATATTNTCTTTCATATATGGATTCTGGTATTAAGTCTTTAGATTTCTGTGTTTCATTTATAGTAACTATAGAATCAAGACAANTAGAAAAGGGCCATTGGTGGAAAGAAGAANGAGGNTCTTAAGGGAGGAGGAGCATAGAACACAGGTGACATGAAAGGGAAGATGAGAATGATGAGGAGGGAAGTTTAAGTGGGGAGAGGGGTGGGAGGATCGTGTGGAGGAGGAGGTGGGATGAGGGATAATTAACATTAAAGAGTTTGAAAAAGCCATATGGAAACCTACTGTTTTATAAGTTACACACATACATTTATATAATATAAACTATTTTAATTGGAGTTATCCGCACAGAAATAATGATCTCCCCCAAATCATAGGTTGCCAAGTAAAAAGACCATTGCCAAATATAGGATAGTTCCCCCTGAGTAGCTGATCGGGGTATCCTGGAGACCTCCCCTCAAGAAAAAAAAAATACAGGCTATTGCCATTGTTCTGAGTTGCCCATAAGAAGTTTATGGAAACACCCTAGTGCTTATACCATACTGTTTGGTCACTGAACATGGGGGAATCAAGTTGGTACTGACAGGGAAACCTCCTCCCTGTTGGCTACCTTTTGTAGGACCAGAAGATGCTGTGCAGGGTTGCTTGTGGAAAAAAGTGATCAATAGTTTTTGCCTACCTGTGAACCTTGTGAGCTACACTAACACCAGGCATGGTATACTATGCCCAAGGGTGCAATAGGGACCTGAATAGTATGGGGGTAGCCAACCAATTTCCAGTTAAATTTAGGGCCCACTANATGGGAGAAAACCCATGCCTGGAACTGTAAATCCATCCAGAATGCACCGTGATGGAACTCATAGGCCATAGGAGTGAATCTACTGCAATTATTTTGCTAAATGGACATAGCATTAAAGTGTTCTCTAAATGTATATCTCTACACACATAGTTTCTTTGTTCAGTGAACAGTGGTTAACACACCCTCACAACTAGTCAAACTGAAGAGAGTAATCGTGGTGTGATCAACCACAAATGGCATATCAATATCACATCTGACCTCCAAGGCCTAGGGAGCTTCTTAGAAGAGGTGTCAGAAAGATTGTAATAGGCAGATGTTGGGATGACCAGAGCAAAACAGTGTNTTCTGCACATGACAGGACTGCTATACTCATGAACTCATAGCAGCTGTTGTTCTTTGTGTAAAATCTAAACAGGATAAAACTAGTCAGCACTCTAACATGGAGTTTGAGGGNCTCATGAATCCCCACAGGTTATTGAGGAGCTATTCCCAGTTGATGGCTTCTGGGGAGGGAAGAGTCACTCTCTTTAAAGGTATGGATCCTGGTAACTGACAATGCTCCAGTGGATGACCTCATATCCAGGAATACATCAGCAGCACAAACGGGACATGGTGAGTTAAAAAAAATAGCACAAAGCCAGGAGGGCTTGGGGTAGATCTAGAAGGAATTGAGGTTGGTAGGAGGGAGAATAAATAAAAATGCACTGTATGCATGTACAAAATTCTCAAAAAATTAGAAATATTATATTAAAATCTTATCCCAGTTAGAATGACTAAGTTCAACAAAGCAATCAACAAATATTGGGAAAATATGGGGATAGTAGGAAAGCTCTCACTGACTGTTGGTGATATTGCAAACTGGGGACACCACTCCAAAAATTAGTGTGGAGAATTCTCAAAAGTCTAAAACTTATTTCTACCATATATCCAATCTATACCACTCCTTAATGCTCAACATCCTACTCTATAGATGCTTGCTCANCCATGTCCATTGCTACTCTATTCACAATAGCTAAGAAATGGAGACAAATGTCCTTCAACTGATGGATGGATAATGAAAAAAAATGCTCAATACACATTGGTATACTATTCAGAAGTAAAGGAAAATTAAATCATGACATTTGCAGGTAACTACATGGAACTAGAAAGTAGCACATTGAGTAAAGTAACTGAGAGAGAGAAAGAGAAATACTACATGTTCTCTCTCATCTGTGGTTGCTTGCTTTAAATCTTCAGATGTGGACANAGGACATGGAGTAATTGCAGAAATCAAAAAAGTAAAAAGTGATTGGTGGGANACTAGAAAGGAGAACACCAGGAAACAAGTGATATGAAAAGGGAAGTGGGGAAAATTGNGGTATGAGGTTCAGTTGGAAAAAGAGTAGGGTAATCAATACANAGAGAGAGGGAGGGATAAGTAACATTAAGGGTATGTTAAAAAGCCATAGGGGATCACATTGTTTTATATTTACTTAAATTACATATAATACATGTAAGTGTATATACACACTTACATGTACCTAAACTATATATATTTTTCAATAAAGCAGTTCTACTTGGGGAAATAATGTCTCTAGCAAGAGCCATGGAGTATGAGGAAGAGAGCCCAGTGCCTGCTGTAAGAAACCTCCTTTCCAGCTGTTGGTCAGGTGAGTGTAAGAGACTCACAAAAAATATAANCTATTGCTGTTGCCTTGACTCCCTCCCAGAAGTTGAAGGTAAGCTTCTATTGCTGAAGACACCATGTACTTTGAACAAAGGACTTTAAANATTTGATCTGGATCTGACTCCTCCTTGAGGACTAGCTTTCACAGTCTGAAAAGTGCTATGCAGGCTACTAAGGGAGAGAAACAATCAACAGTACTACCTAACTAACAGCTGTGAACCACAGAGATGACCACTATGGTAACATATCCTTAAAAGTCTAAGCATGGCACCTTTGTTTTGACAGTAACCAATAGTTTTCTAGGTGGACTTAAGGCCTGCTCAATACGAGGGAAATCAGAGCTGGTACTGGAAATCTAGCTAACTACCTGAGGCTAGCTAGTGAGATCNTGGATCTTAGAGNAGAATCTACTACTGCCTCTTTACTAAGCCAGTAAGGCTTTTTATAAGCCTCTTTATAACTCTTAACTACATTCTAAATATTTATCCTTATAACTATGTATAAATGTAGCTCTCGCCCTTCATCAAGGAAATTTCTTTCTACANCGAGTGGAGACCATTACAGAGAGACACAACTGGTCAAAATGCAGAAAGCAGCTGATTGTGGATACCCAGCCCCAACTAATACATCTGCANCACATCCCTGCACGTAAGACCCAGAGAACATTTCTGAAGGGAGGTCAGAAAGATTGTAAGAGTCAGAGNATCAGGATGACNGATGGGAAATAGTGTTTTCTAGACCTGACAGGTATATTACACCTATGGAATCCCAACAATATGGTTACCTCAACAAGACCTGCACAATGACCACANCAGTCATATTCCAGAGTGGGTGGAAAAAAATTTCACACAGCCCCTCCNCTAGATAAAGAACTGCAAGAAATCAATGAGTTGGGGGATGACAATCAGTTTTCTTTCTGATAGGTTATCCAATCCTAAGTAGTCAGATCTAAACACATGCACATATGGACAACATTAATTGGACTTCTGTGTGTGTGTGTGTGTGTGTGTGTGTGTGTGTGTGTGTGCACGCACACATGCGTGTATGTGCATGTGAATAATAATCGAAGTCATGATTTTGGGGGGGAATCAGAACACATGGAAGAGGAGAGNAAGGAGTGGAAGTGATATAAATACACTATTCATGTATGAAATTATAAAATATAAAAAGTTTTTAAACAAAGTTAAAAAGGGAATGTGTACTGAAAACAAGTTTACAGACATTTTCACAGCTTTGATACAATGAGCTATATAAAAGAACCCCAATTCACTTACTATGGACTAGATCATTTGAGTATTTTTACCATTTAAAACTGCAAAAAATAAATCTCCAGATGGGGCTAATAGGTCCCCTCCCCCAATAGGTTTCTCCGTGGCACAGTAAGCCAAATCAAGCTGAATTGAAAAAGTGTAACAATAGGTTTATTTGAGCAAAGCAACTCCTGGATGGGTTCTCCAGTCCCAGAGATTGAGGTCAGAGAAGCTGCACACCCCCAACTGTGGCAGGGAGTCATTATAGGTTGTAGGTGAGGGGTGATGACATGTCTGCCATAAGCTAGATTTGTACCCAAGTATGGTCAAAAGCTGAGCACTTTTAGGTGGGGACTTGGGTGGCTGGCAGCTTCAGGAAAGGAAGCAGCAGTAGCCACCAAGAATGCAGAACTGGACTTTTTGGTGCCTCTCCTTTGTTTGGAGACTCTCTGAGCTGGCAGGGTAGAGAGAGAGAGAGAGAAAGAGAGAGAGAGAGAGAGAAATGGGCTTTCTGGATCCTGCAGCGGCAAACTGGAGGTTCCAACTGATCAGAGTCTAGTTCCACTAAAAGAAGTACTTAGTAAGCAAATACTAATTCTATATGATCTCTTTCAGAATGTCTATCAACTCAAATTATGATGTTGTTATATTGCTACCAAACAAGACAAAGATAATATAAAAACCCCATTGTAGACTAATTGTCCTCATGAATATAAATACAAAAATCTATTTACATTTAGTAAATATGATTCAGCAATATCTAAAAGTAATAAGGAAGCAGTCATAAACAATGACCAAGCAAGTATGGGTTAATATTTGAAAGTTATCATATTAATAAGTTAATGATGGAAATGTATAAGGTTGTGTCAGTTGATGCAGAATGAATATTTGACAGAATTCAACCTTTTTTACCAAACAAGCCCTTAGAAATAAAAGGAGCTTCCTAAACTTGTTGAAAAACATCTGCAAACCTCATGGCTATTTCTTATATATAACAAGGCAGACTGAATGCATTCTCTGGAGACTAAAGACTAGGTAAAGATNTCCATTTCCATCACTGCTGTTCTGAAAAATACAGGCAATGCTAGGCAGCACAGGAAAGATCAGGNAATAGAAGGCACACACAGAAATAAGCAGACCTGTTTCCAGAAGACATTATATAAATTCAAAGAGTATACAGAAACTCCTAGGCTTGACAAATGAGTTCATCAATGTTATAAGATACAAGATGAACATGCTAAATTTAACTGTATTTCTATATGCTCACAGTGAACACATGGAAACCAAAATTAAAAATATAATAACATTAACAATCATTCAAACCAANAAAGAGATACAGTTGTAAATCTGACAACACATATATAAGTTTTGTGGGATGCAAAGTGTAAAATGAAAGAAAAAAATAAATGATTTAAATAAATTATGATTTCATGTTTATGGAATTGAACTTGTATATGGTTAGGTCATTGAGGGCAATACCCTTCAAACAGATTAATGTAGCACCAATTGGACCTAGTTAATTTTCAAACTAGAAGTATGAAATAAAAATAGCAAGCATGGCTTCTGAATCATTTTCTCACTATGAGATCTTTTCTCCATGGACTCCTACCATGAAGCCATCTGCTATGTTTGNTGTAGCTAGAAGGCATTCAGAAGAGGCTAACCTCTCAGACTTTCAGCCTCCAGAATTGTGAGCTAAATAAACCTTGTTTTTCTTTATAAAATAGAACAAACAACAAAAGAAAAAGGACCAATACAACAAAGTATTGGAAACTAGAATAAGTACTATTATTGTTACAAAGTTGTAAAGAACTTGAGTGCATTGTTTCNTGTCCTAGGATTTGCTAGAATGCAGAAGTTGCAATGAATTAGAATATATTATGTAGTAGAAAATTTTTTTGATAAAGGATTTCCTTATGTAGCTCAGGCTGGTCTCAAGCTTACTATTAATCCAGGCTACCCTGGAACCCCTGATTCTCCTACTTAAGTCTCCCAGTTGCTAAGATTCCAGGTATACACCAACAGGTCCAGCTTGTATGACTATTCAACTGCTTACAAAGAGAGAAAAGAGATGACTTAGAACATCAAGTTAAAAGGGAAACAATAGAAAGACTTGGAAAATTCTCAGTCCAGTTATATGGTAGAGGATGAAAATGCGTTCTCAAGAGAGGAAATCAAGAGTGTGACTAAGCGACCATCGTTAAAGAGACTGGCGGGAACAGAAGACATTATCAAGCTAATGAAAGAAAGACCAGACATTTTAGTGATAGTTGAATTTGGCCCTTCCTTCACAGGTCCATATGGCTCACCTATACCAATTCTTGCCATATACCCAAGGGACTTGACATCTTGCTTTACAAATACTTGCTCAGCCATGTTCATAACTTCCCTACTTACAATAACCAAGGAAACAAATTAAATGTCCTTCAACAAATGAATGGATAATGACAATATGGTACTTACATACAATGGAATACTATTCAGCTATAAAGAAAAATGAAATCATGAAATTTGCAGGTTAGTGGATAGAACTATAAAATAATGCATTGAGTGAGGTAATCCAGATCTAGAAAAACAAACACAACAAGCTCTTTCATGGGTTCCTAGTTCCAAATCTTTAAAAGTTTGTATATAATCTAGATTCACCACAGAAACCATGAAAGTAAAGAAGGATCACTGTAGAATATAGACAAGCACTACTAAAGAGGGGAATAGCAGGATATGGGGGAAATGAATGGAGAAAAGGGAAAAATAGGAGGAGGAAGCTTTAGTGGAGAGGGTGGAGGAAGGCCAAGACAGAAGGAGAAGGGGGAGGAGGGATAAATAATGCTAAGGATGCTTGAAGACAACATAAAGAATCATATTCTTTTGCATAATAATAACACAACAAGATATCTGTAGTCATACTTGTANCTTGATGGTAACCAACAGCTGTCACATTGGACTTAGTGACTGATCAAGACAAGTGAAATCATACCTGGGAACTTAGCCAACCACCTAGTTCGGTCATATATCTTGGAGGAGTACCAGCTACTGCCACTTTCCTAAAGAAGAATAATTTCTAACTGCATTCTAAATATTTTTCTTATACTCACAGATATGCATAGCTCTCACCTCTCATCAAATAAGCTTCTTTTCATAGCAGACAGAAATTATTATAAAAAACCCCTCAACTAGTCAAAATGCAAAGAACAACTGATTTGCANTGCCCATCCATAATTGATACATCTGCAATGCAACCCTTACACCTAAGGTTCAAAAGCATTGCAGAAGAGGGAGCAGAAAGGTTGTAAGGGCCAGAGGAGCANNGAGTCTGNTGCAAGACTATAACTCCTAGATTTGACAGGGGAGACATATGCATGAAATCTCAAAAATATGGCTCTTAAAAAAGACCTGAACAATGACACCATTTAACAAGCCAACATGGATGGGGAAAATCACATGGGGGTCCCTTCTTTAGGTGAAGAGCTAAAGGTAATTTAAAATGTCTGAGTAAGGGAGAATTAGTAGTTCCCAGAGATGAGGACCTAAATGTTTATCCAATCCCAAGTGGTCAGCCATAAAAAAAATGCAAAAACAAAACAAAACACAAAATAGACTCAACAGATTGCATTTAGGTGTCTATTTATATATATATATATGTGATAATAATAAATATTGAGAAGAAATTAATTTGAAAGGGAGTATCAGGGCGGTGTTGGAGTTCTTGATGGGAGAGGAGTGAGGGGGAAATGGTTTATTTAAGTTAAGTAAAAATATATAAATTAAATTAATTATGTAATTATATTTTATAATTACAAACATTTAAATATCATGACCAAAACATCTTACAGAAGGATAAGTTTATTTAGGCTTATGGTTCCAGAAGGTGAATCCATAATGATGGAGAAGTGTGGTAACAGGAAAAGTCAGAGCAGGAAGCTGCGGAGAGAGTGAACAGGAAGTGGGACAAAGCTATAAACTTTCAAGGCCTACTGCCTGCTTCCTGTGAAATAGTTTCTTCAGCAGATGCTTACCTCCTAAGGTTTCCTAACCTCCCCAGAGTCACCAGCCCCTGGAGACTGTGGTGATATTTTATCTGTGTCCCCCAATAAAATTTATCTGAGGATCGGAGGAAAACCAGCACCCAGCCGATAGTAGTAAAAACAAAAGTCATGCAAGTTAGCACATGCCCTTAATCCGTCTGGTTCTCTGTGAGTCCAAGGTCATGCTTGGGAACAAGTTGTAAGGCAGTGGTGGCACACGCCTTTAATCCCAGCATCAGCCATAGAGTTCTGGAGGTCTGTGCAGACAGACAGGAAGTGATGTAGCTTGGTGGAAATGAGTTAGCAGAATGGACAGGCATAAAAAGCCTACTTAGACAGGAAGTCGCTCTCTTCGCTTTGCTCTTTTTGGAAGCAGTGGCAGCTTTGGTGAGGTGAGGCTAGCTGGTGGCTTGTTCCTAATTCCTCTGATCTCTGTCAGATTTTTCACCCTTATTTCTTGTTCCGTGTGTTTATTAATAAGACCGTTTAGAAATTCGTCTTACAAGAGACCCAGTGTTCAATTACCTGAGCCTATGGAAGGCATTTCTCAAGCCACTACATTTATCCTTTTACCCTAAGGTAGTATCCAATCTTGATGATAAGGTGAGTTTCTTGAAGGCAGCAAAAAGAGAGATGCTTTTTGCTTATCCAATCTGCTGTTTTGTGGGTTTTGATTCAGGAATTTGTATTCAGAATTATTAATGAATGGTGTATATTAATTCCTGTCATTTTGCTGATTTTATAACGTTGAGTGGTTTTGTTTCCTCATTTGCTTAACACATGTCATGGATTCTTTTTGCCCTCTGTAGGTTCTTTCATGTGTTAACCGCCAATCTACAATATTCTTTCTAGAATCTCTGTAGAGTTGGCTTGGTGCTCATGAATTTCTTTAATCTGCTTCTATCATAAAAAGATGCTGTTCTCCTTACTATGACAGTTTTTCTGGATATGGTAGTGTGGGTTGGCTGCTATGGGCTTTTATAACTCGAAATACATTCTTTTGTTCCCTCTTGCTTTCTATAGAGGTTGCGCTAAAAAATAAGCTGGTTTTTTTTTTTTTTCTGGTGGGACTACTTTAATATATGTCCTGGTATTTCTCTCTTGCCACTTTCAATACACTTTCTTTGTTCTGTATATTTTGTGTTTTACTATAATATATTTTCTTTTCTGTTCCTATCTATTTGATATTCTGTATACTTCTTGTACCTGGGTAGGTATCTCCTTCCCTACATTTAAGAAATTTTTTCTGATTTTATTAAAAATATTTTCTATGCCTTTAATGAAGTTCTTCTTCTCCCATCATTCATAGATCTGGTGTCCAAAATATTTCATATGTCCTACTAATATTTTATATTATTATCATTAATTACGATTGAATCATCTCATCTATATACCTTGTCTTCAAGCCCTGATTTTTGTCTTCCATGTGATATATTCTATTAGTGAAGATTTCAAATGATCTTTTCATTTAACTTACTGAAATTCTTACTTCTAGCTTCATTTTAATCTGGGTTTTCTTTAGTATTTCTCTTTGTTAAATTTTATTTTCATATCTTAAATCAGCTTCTTATTTAATTCATTTTTGTCTGTGTTCTCTTCAAATTAATTCAGGAAATCATTTCTGTCTCAGGGTTAACATTGCTGTGATGAAACACCATGACCAAAGCAACTTGGGGATGAAAGGGTTTATTTTGCTTACACTTCCACATCGCTGTTTATCAAAAGAGTCACGGGAGAGCTCAAACAGGGCAGGAATCTGGCTAGCAGCAGCAGATAGTGCAGAAGCCATAGAGGAGTGCTGCTTACTGGCTTGCCCTGGTATTTCATCCCACCCTAAGATAGAAATTGATAACAAGAGAGCCGAGTACTGCTGTGACAGACCTGCCTATGTATTTTTGGGAGGACTATGGAAGGACTTAGGAGTTTGGGCTAGAAAAGCCATTGAGTGTTCGAAGTTTTGTGAGCTGATCTGTGGGAGCTTGAAAAATAAGAGTGTTGGGTGAGTTGCAGGCTNTGGAGGTCTGGCTTGTGAAGTTCCAGCAGAAAGTTTGAGAGTCACTTAAAGACTCTATCAGGGCCATTGCATATTTTGAGTTAAGAATCAGGGTCCTAGTCAGCTGGGGCTGAAGAATCAGCTGTGATTAACAAGAGACCAGAAACACTAAACTGAAACATTTGAGGATCAGCTGGAGCTGAAAACTTATTGGTAATTAAAAAGAGACCAGCATCATTGAAGTGAAGTCTTCCAGAAAGTGTTTCCTTAGAGTTAACATGCTGAGGCAGTGTTCCAAAGGCAGCTAAGGTTGTACCTCACGCTGACAGCTGAATGTGGTTATGTGTAAGAGTCTCCCAGGTAGTACTAGTTTTGAAGTCATGAAAGGATCATGGAGAGCAGCTGAGACTTGGCACGTGAGAGGCCAGGAGAGGCCGTTGGTTAATGTCCAGCCTCAGTAGCTGAAGGCCTAGATTAAAGAGATCATGTAGAAAAATTGAGGCTTGGTGCCAGAAAGAGAGCACAGGAGAGGCTATTGCTGAAAGTGGAGCCCTGTTTTAGGAGACCCCAGCATTTTGGAGATGCCAGGACCATGGGATGGCCACGAAGAACAGCAGCAGCTGTGGAGTAGAGCCAGGCAGTAAGCAGCACTCCTCCACGGCTTCTGCTTCAGCTCCTGCCTTCAGCTTCCCGCCCTGTTTGAGTTCCTGCCCTGACTTCTTTCAATGATGAACTGTGATATGTAAGTGCAAACCAAATAAACTCTTTCCTTCGAAGTTGGTTTTAGACATGGTTCTTTATTACAGCAATAAAAACCCTATCCAGGGTGGGGGCTCACAATTCTCTACTCTTATGAGCTGGGGTACACAAATAGAAATACCAAGAGCAAGTCACCAACTGGGGTGCCCACAGGGTGCTAAGTATGTGCTTTGGGTGAAGGAAGTGTCTTCACTCCTTGCCAGCTGGAGTGAATGCAGTGTGATGGGGATGTGCACTTGGGTCAGGGGATCCCAGATTCTCTACCAGCTGGAGCATTGGAAGTTCAGTTGAAGTACGTGCCAAGGCAGGGGTCATATGCCCTCTGGCTTCACCAAACCAGGATACACACAAAGATGTGAAAATTTTGCCAGGGGCAGGGGTCCCACACCCTCTAGCTTCACTAGACAAGATATGTGCAGTACGGCAGGAGTCTGTAGAACATGGGCTTTTAACAAATATAATACAATAAAGATATTGTTAAATGTACAAAAACCTTGGGCCAAAAGAAAGATAAACTTTCAAGCTGACATTTTTATTATTTTGTGGGGGAGTCCTTAAAATTGGAAATGTCTAGTTATATGCAAGCAGGGGATCTATAGAACTTGTGCTCTATGAGTTAAATAGAAATTTGTGATTTTCTATAGTTGGTGTCCATCAGAGCTCTCTTCACTTCAGTCACTGCCCTTCTGTGTGTACTTGGGGGCCTCTATTGGCCACCCTAAACTTTCCTGTCTGTGAGGTAGACATGTTCTCCTCTCTTCTTGAGACTCAGATCCTGTGCCCTATGTGTCTAATGTTCTAGTTAGGAAGCGTTGCCTACATTTATTGTGAAAGGGAGGAGCAGCCACAACAATGGAAATGGTACAGATGATGGACTTTTCCCTGTGCTTTCAAAACCCACCTAGTGTTAATCACCCAACTAGAGGAGCATAGCTGTAGGTGCCAAGTACTGTGAGGAGATTCGGAGTTTGGGGACTCTACAGCAGTGGGTGGCAGATGCTGGCAATGTGGGTTGATTTAGCCACTGACCTCAGATTCAAGCTATTAAATGCCAGAGTTATTTTCAGTGGCTGAGGTTTTCTCTTGGCCACAGAAGATAGGACTGCGTTTCTGTATCCACCGCCTGAGCCAAGGTGTCTGACACTTGTAATTTTTGGTTTGCAGAATCTGGCCTTCCCACTCTTCGGTGCTGCCCCCCTGGAGCTCTTTCTCACCCTAGGATTATGGCAGGTTCAATTCAGCCTTCTGGATTTGTAATTGTTTCCTGTTCTCAGGTCTGCAAGCAAACTATCTAAAAATTTTTTTGCAACTTTTAAAAAATATTTAAAATTAAAATACAATTGCATCATTTCCCCCTTCCTTCTCTCCCTCAGCTTCTCTCAGGCACTCTCCCTCCAACCCCTTCCCCTGTCCCCCCAAATTGATAGCTTCTTTCTCTTGGATTATTATCACATGCACATATATAACTATATAACCAGTGTTAAAGCTACAAGCTCCCTCTTAAGATTACATCTGACTACTGCCCTCTGACTCATAGAATAGCAAATGGGATT
>LZPO01076608.1:0-13123 GCA_001675575.1 Neotoma lepida
GAGAGGACTCAGAAGCCTGCAGGAAACAAGATCAGCTGAGGAGTTGGCGAGGTGAGGTTGGCTGTGGCTTGTTCTGTCTCTCTGATCATTCAGAATTTACCTCAATACCTGGCCTGGTGTTTTCAATTAATAAGACCATTTAAGATTCGATCAACACACATGATTGTTCTACTTTTAACTAATCACTCTTTAAAAATATCTGCAATTGATTACACATACTTAGTCCAGTGAGCATACAAAGATGAATAAAAAGAGTACAATAAAAACAGTATACTCTAAGAGAGAAACACGAGAGAAAAAGAGAGGTAGAGACAGAGGCAGAGAGAGGCAGACAGAGAACCTCTGCAGTATCAGTGACTCAGGTACTCCAAATCTTGGCTGCAGCAATACATTGAAGAATCCAATTAAATATTCCACATAAAGAACATACAGAATGCAGAAGATTCAAGAAAAGCATCCAGTATTTGCCATTGAGACCTGTGATGTATTTTTCCATCTTAGTTGTTATACTTCTAACTATTCAAGTTATCTAACTTTTCTGATCTCATCTGGAACCGTTTCTCTTCCAGTGATTCTTCTCTGGATTCTTAATCTAAAACCAAACTTTTCTTTCATCTTTTTAAAATTTATTTTTATTTTGTGTTCATTGGTGTTTTGTCTGCACATATATCTGTATGAGGGTATCAGAAGCCCTGGAACTGGAGTTACAGACATATGTGACCTGCGATGTGGGTGCTGGAAAAATGAATCCAGGTCCTCAGGAAGAGCAGTCAGTGATCTCAACTACTGAGACTCCCTAAACTACAGTTTTCTTTCTTTAAACTTTCGGTAAAAAGTCATCTCTGCTGTTTTGTATTAACGTGTGGCTGATCAAAAGAGGATGGGGCTTGGAATTATTCAGTATTAACAGAGATAAACAAAAGTAAGGGGAAATACACAAAGTGAAGAAAAGAGGAAAAGGAAAAATAAGAAACACAATTTAGAGAAAAATATTTACAAGTTAAATAAACATAATGAATATTGATTGCAATCATTGGTGGAAGGCATTCCAGGCATTAGAGTGTTATTTGTGCTGAGGTCATGCTTCACTTAGATGACTCAAAGACTACAACTAAGTATATTATCTCACAAATTTAATGCACTTATTATAAACCTTTAAGAGATTACTCAAAGCAAATGAAGGTGCCTGCATGGTAGAAAACATGAATATTAAAACAGGCTAAAAATTGTATTAATATAATTGTTTTATGAATTGATACTTACTGTTTGTCATGTTTTTAGCTGCAGAATAACAAATTCATTTCAAAAGTTGTTAATTTGTAAAAGCTTAAGTAAAAGGAAAATTAGGCCCCTCAGGAAACTCTGTTAGATGATTCTTTAAGTTGCCTTAACTATGCAAAGACATTTTATTGACAATAAATGTAGAATTTGAATAATATTCTCAATAGACTATGATAGAGTATAAACTATTTTTAGAATTATGTAGTTTACAAGTATAAGAATGTTTACATTTATTATTAGAATATATATTACTTATAGAAAAAATTATTTCATTTCATCATAAAATTGTATGAATTCAATTTAACTTTGTAACTATTTCTGTTAACCATTTCATTTGACCAATGAAGTTGCTTATATTACAACATATATGACTTACATTATTAGTACAAAATTCAGACTTACAGCATCTGTAATGAAGCTCAGTGATGACCAAGTTGGTCTTAATAAGGTTCCATGTAAAAATGTATCTGGCAGATAATTAATAAAGGAAAAGCATTGCAGAATATTCAGTTACTATTAATCAAGAAAAAGTGAATCAGAGTAGCCAGAAGCCTGATCTCATCTAAAATTCCCTCACACAATATTTTATGGTGCCCATGAACTTCTGTTTTTCATTGCTAAAATAGCATGAAGTTACTCACATTTTATAGGACACAAGAGGATTAAAACTACTTTACTTTAGCACAATGCCTGACATACATGCAGTAAGTACTCCAAATGTAATATATTAAAAGTAGTAGAACTAAATAATGGATTATACAAATGGAACCAATAGAATTAAAAATCATTTTGTCTCTACAACTTTAAAAGTAACATTTATAATAATGTCTCATTGTAATAATTTTTACATCAGATGAATACAGAAACAATATTTCAAACTCTATTCCATGTAATGCTGAAAAAGTATTAAAACAAATAATTACACGTTAGTTTAAAATATAATAAAAGTAGTATTCTATTATAGATTTGTGTAACTGTCATTACATCAAGACATATATGATTCCTTCTGAAAATTCTCTTATGTTGTAGCTTGTTAGTCCTGCCCTTCCTTGACTTTGACCACTGATTCGAATGAATGATTTTCCCTCACTCTATGTTTACCTTTTGAAGAATGTATAATATATGGAGTCCCAAAATAAACATAGTCTAAGGCTAAAATATTTCCTTTGAAAAAGCCAACTTGGTGATCACTTTCTTTCCAGGTTTTATGAATCTGAATTTTCCATCAGTTTCAGCTATATGTAGCTTTAAAACTGATTAATAATGTTTCATGTATGTAGCTTGTTTTACTTTAGTAAGCAATATTACATTGTTTTCCATACCTCTCAGACAGCTCAGTTTATTCACTTGTTGAATGTTATTGGGATGGTACTACTGTTCACAAGTTAACAATAGTCTTTCAGTAAAGATTATGATCTCATTTAATTCTGTGTCAACAAAAAAATTTCCGAAGCTACAAGAGTTACCTCACATGACAGGTATATATGTAAATATTACAAACATTTTCAAAGTGTTTTACAGAATGACTGTGAAAACTTTTCTTTATATCAACAATGTAAAAGGGTATATACTGCTATTAGTACTAACTGTTTTATTCTTAATATATTTTATTAGGAGTATAGCAGTAATTCATTTTGCTTTCAAGTTGCATTTGGTTAGTTCATTACAACACTGGATATATTTTATAGGTACTTCTCACCTATATATCTTCCTTGGGGACATTTCTGTTAAATATTTTACATTGTAATTAACCATTTACTATAATGTTTAACTTTCGAAAATCTTGTATAAATTTAAGATGCAATTTTGTATCATATATAATTTACAACTAATTGCCATGTTCCATAGATTGTCTTTCCATCCATTCAATAATCCACAGAGCAAACTTTTTTTTTAATTTTTAAGAAATCGTGTTAGCCCTCATGTCTTATATTTTCTGGTGCTTCTCTAAGAAAACTGCTGAATTAACTCAAGATCATAAATGGTCTGTAGTTTTTTAAACAAAGTTTCATTTTATATTCAGATGCATGTTTTCATTTTTTATAGGTTATTATTTATAGTTAACATTTGAACATTTTGGCATGTGCCTGTACTGCTTGCTCACAGGTTGTTTAAGTGTCAGTCTTACAAAGATGTTTTATGTCCATACTTGTCATTGTCTTTACGTTTGGAGAAGTCTTTACAAACTAATATTAATAATAAACTAATAATTTTATGAATAATGTAGTTTCTATGACTAGAGTAAAATAGCACATATATTTGAGTGGGTTTTTATTATTTTTTAGCAAATAGATGTATTTCTCATTGAACTTCTATATACCCTCCATGTTATCAAGATATCAATAAGTTAGAAAATGCTATGAAACTAGCTTGAATCAATGGATAGTAGGCAAAGTGGCAAGCAACACTTTATGACTGAAGTAAATAGGAACATATGTAAGAATTTCCTTATCTCTCTTCCATTTATATAGGTACAAGAGAATCTGGATGCATATTGAATGGAGGCACAAAATGAAAACACATAACTACTTTATCCAGAGCCTGAAGGTCATCTTTATGAGTAATTTGTCATACATGCATTCAGCTTCATTTAAAGTTTAAAAAAAGAGAAGAAACAAAAAACAAAACAAAACAATAAAAAAAAGAAAAAAATTTATTGAACGCAACCCCTCAGCAGCTGGAGCACTTGAGATAAAGGGCCTTGTACCTTGCCTGGGCACCACAGTAGAGTTGACTCTGTACACAGAGACACGGATGAGCCATCCCTGGGGCTATGAGATGGGCATAGATGTTACCTCCTCCCTTGTCTGAGGTGTAGTAGTGGGGGGAAGGAAAGATATCCTGTGCCCTCACCCCTACAGTCGCTAGATGGTAAAGGAGCTGACCCTCCCCTTTACCATTGCAATACTAGAGAAAGCAGATGCTGCACCTCCTCTGGGTAGCACAGTAGAGCTGACCCTACTGACAGGGTGACAGGTGTACAGGTGAACCACATTGACGGAATTGTTCTTTTTTTCCCTCTTGGGGGCCCACAACCCAATTCCCAAATAAATACATGGAAACTTATTCTTACTTATAAATGTCAGGCCTTAGTTTGCCTTGTTTCTAGCCAGCTTTTCTAAGCTAAATTATCTTGTTTCTCTTTACCTATGGTTTTCTTCTGGGCTTTTTAACCTTTCTTTATTCTATATATCTTTCTTTACTTTTCACTCTTTGGCTAGCTGTGTGGCTAGACACTGGTGCCTTCTTTCCTCCTTTTCTTATCCCTTCCATTTTTCCATTCCTCTTCTCTAGCCTAAATTTCTCCTCCTATTTATTCTCTCTGCCTGGCAGCACCACCTATCCCTGTCCTGCTGAGCTATTGGCCATTCAGTCCTTTATTAGACCAATCAGGTGTTTCAGTCAGGCACAGTAACACAGCACTACAGAGTTAAACAAATGCATTATAAAAGAATGCAACACGATTTTGTATCATTAAACAAATATTCCAAAGCATAAGCAAATGTAACACATCTTAAACTAATATTCCACAATACCCTGAGAATGTGAGCTTGAGGAATCTGGCCCCACCCCTCATCTGCCATATGTGGAGTTTATAGGGAAGAAATGCCTCCCCCACCCTCCCACCATGCCTGAGGCTGATAGGACAGCTGGCCCTGAGGTCATAAGAGTAGGAGAGCTGTTCTTCCCCCACACCAGCTGCAACACTCGGAAGGGTGGCCCCTACACTTTGCCTGGGCAACACAGTAGACCTGGACCTGAATTAGGTGTGGGAGAGATGACCCTGAGGTCATAAAAGCATGAGAAATGGCCCCACCCCTTGCTCGTCACTGCAAGAGGTTAAGTAGCCAGGGCCAGGGCAATGTTGGAGAGTTCACCCTGGTGAGGACAAGGGAGAGCTGACAGGCTAACCAACCCCACAACTGTTCAGGCCTGCAGCCAGGGTTCAATTGGCCCACCCCAACATCTACCCCATCTGCGACCTACTGGAACACATGAAGGGGTTTGTCCTTCAGATCCAAAGCTTCAGGATCTCCACAACACAGGGCAACAACAGGATATCCAAGAGGAGTTCTAGTGAGGGCCCAGCATGGATAATGTAGCAGAAACTAGAGTCCTCGAAGCAGACCAATGACCCCTTGCAATGGACACTTGCAAGTAAAGATATATGGATAAAAAGGTGACACACTGTGTCACACTAGAGTTTCCATGATGAGATTGATTTTTTCCTTTTTTTCTCTCTTAAATTTTATTTTATTTTATTTTGGGGGGGATGTTGCAAGGGCAGTGGGTCAATACAAAGGGACAGGAAAATAAATGGGATCAAGATTCATGATGTGAAAGACACAAAAATAACTAAAAAGAAAGTTAAAAACATCATTGATTAATTTAGATTTTGAAGTTTCAGGGGATTTTTTACTAGTATAATATTAGTATATTTGTATATTAGTATAATAATTTATTCTTCCTAATTGTGTTTGCTAGTGTTTAGTAAACTTGACAAATGTTGGACTAAATTGGGAAGAGGGAACCTCAATTGAGAAAATGCCACACAATATTGAATGTGGACAAGCCTTTGGGAGAATTTTCTTGATCATTGATTTATGTGGGTCAAACAAGAAAGCAGGCTGAGCAAGCCATAAGGAGAAAGCCAGTTAGCAACATTTCTCTGTAGCTGTAGCCTCTGCTACTCAATTCCTGCCTCCAGCTTCCTACCTTGAGTTCCTTCTCTGACTTTCCTCAGTTATGGACTGTCACCTGGGAGTGTTGATATGGAAGAAAAATCCTTTTTTTCCTCAAGTTCCTCTTGGTCATGGAGTATTAACAGTAATAGCAATACTAAAACAGAAATTGGTACCAGGCTGTGAGGTATTACTCTGACAGACCTTACCAGCTGTTATTAGGAGGACTGTTGTGGCATTTGGACTTCCTAGAGAAGCCATTGAGTGTTCAGTGCCCAATGGACTGACTGTTCTGTGGGATGGAGTTTGAAAGATAAGTATCTTGAGCACAATGCAGATGATTGAGGTCTGGCTTGTGAGGTTTCAAAGGGAAATACATACTCTATGAGTTTCATATATGTGATATTTTGAGTTAAGCATCTGTGGTTCTAGTCAGCTGCAGTTGAAGAATCATCTGTGATTAAAAAGAGACCAGAACCACTAAAGTGAAACGTTTGCTTTTCTGGAACAATCAATAATGGTCAGTTGGGGATTAAGAATCAGCTTTGATTAAGAAGAGACGAATATCATTGTGGTGGAATCTTCTGTTAAGTGTTTGAAGGACTCTAGGAGCCCCAAGCGTGTCAAACACTGCACCAACAGTTTTTGCCTTTTATCTTTCTCCCCAATTCCCTCTTTCATGGAAAACCATTACATGACATTCCTAAAGCTAGCCACCAAGGTCTACTCCCTTATTTGTCCACTTCCTCCTCCTGAGGCTGACCATCAAGGTCCAGCTATTAAAATATTCAGATCCAGAAATAAAAAGCCCCCTTTTGGCTACCTTAATTAATATGCCCAATTAAAGTTAAGCAACTCATCCTAAAACAGGATTTCCTTTTTTACCTTTATAAACTGCCATTTGACTATGTGTCATGTCTATCTCATCTCTATTCACAGGAAGTCCTTTGTCCTTTCTTGGCATTTAACCCTTACTCCTTTTCTGTGATGACATTCTGTTTGTGCTCTAACAAATAAGGTGTGCCTGAAGATCAGAGGATGGAGCTAGCAATTAGATAACCATAGAGGTCTGGATGTCTGTATAGAAAACAGAGAGGAAGTCATATGGCTGGGTGGAGAGAGGAAGTGATAAAGAGAGACAGAGACAGGAGCTCAGCCCTTTTTCATTCTGAAAAGTCACAGAGGTAAGAGGTGACTTTTGCTAGCTCCTTTACTTGTAGGATCTTTCAGCATTTACCCTAATATTGACTCTGGGTTTTTATTAATAAGACCAATTAGAATTCATGCTACACTTTTCCTTTCCCCCTTTCTCTTCCCCATTGTCCTCTCTCTCCTGTCTTTTTCTCTTATTCACTGCCTGTATCAGGCTTTCTCAGACCATCTACCAAATTCCCAATACAGACACAGAGACTTATTATTAGTTAAGAATGTTTGGCCTTGTCTTATGTTTGCCCCACTAGCTCTTATAACTTAATTTCTCTTCATGTACATTTTACCTCAGGGTTTTTTACTTTTTTTTCTTTCTGTAAGTCCTACTTTCCTGCTTCTTCCCTTGTCTGTCTGGTGGCTACCTGGATGGCTGGATCTGGGCATCTGCCTCTCTTTCTCCCTCATTTTCTTCTCTTTCATTCTCTCCTCCTACTTGTTCTCTCAGCCCGCCAGCCCCACCTATTCTAGCCTTCCTCTTCCTAGCTATTGGCCATTCAGCCTTGTATTAGAAGAGTCAGGTGCCTTAGGCAGGCAAGGTAAACCAGCAGTACATGTTTACACAATGAAACAAATAAAACATAAACAAATGTAACACATCTTTACATAATGAAATATTCTACAACACCTGCCCTTAGTCCCTCTAGGGTAAATAAATCTCCATTGTTCTGAATACTTGTTCTTGTTCAAAAATGTCCCAGTTTGACCCTCCTTTCCATCCTTTTTCTTTTTCTATGGCTACACAGAAACTGTGGTCTAGAGTGGGCCAAGACTATACCTTGTGATGTGAGCTAAACTTGGTAATATGTAAGTTTTCCAAGTGGTTCTTGGTTTGAAGGCATAAAGTGGTCATGGAGAGCAGCTGAGGCCTGGCACCCTGAAAGGCTAGGAGAAGCCATTTGTGAAGTTGCAGCCTCAGTTAAAATAGAAGTTGAAGGGTTAAAGAGGTCATGAAGGTAAGTTGAGGCTTGGAACCATGCTGCATTGATGCTGCACTCATCAGAGTCTCTGATGGGTGCCCAGGAGAGGCTATTGTTGAAGGTGTAGGCCAGTTTCAGTAGAAACTCCAGCATTTTCTGAGATGCCAGTAGCCTGAGATGATTATGAAGGACAGCAGCTTCCATGAGGCAGAGTTGGCTTGGGTCTATGAGACAAGCTATGTGTGCTGTAGAGGCTGGGGCTGCTCAGGCTCTATGTAAATAAATCCCAGATATCTGACGGTAAGTATTTTACATTGTCAAACTTTGATTTTGCTTTGATTATGACTGCAGTTCAATTCTTGCCTTTAAAATAAGTAGTGTGTCTTCACTGTTTTTAAAACCGTTTCACTCTGTTAGGCACTGCTTTTCCCAGAACCAGCTAACTGGAGACAGCAAATCACAGGTTTTAAATTGCAGATTGGGAACAAAAAGAAGGGCTGCTGAGGAGTTGAGTAAGGCAATGAAGGAGGAAGATGAGGGAGAGCAGAAAGCAGGGAAGAAGGGAGATCAAAGGGGAGGAAAGAAATAGTGGAAAGGGATTGACAGTGGGATGGAGGAATGGAGGAGGGAAGAAAGGAAGTAAAAAGGAAGAGATTAAAGTTAAAATGTAAAATACATGTGTGCAACTTATTTTTAATATTTCAGGAGCCTATAGCAAAAAGACAGAAATTATAGAGACACACTGGAATTTAACAGAGATTGCCATTTTAGAGAGACTTTGGATATTTTAGAGAGGCTTAACTTTGAAAGAGCCTGGAGATTTGAAAGGGACGGACATTTAAAATGTTGAATTTTTTTTTTTTTTTTGGTTTTTTGAGACAGGGTTTCTCTGTGTAGCTTTGGCGCCTTTCCTGGAACTCACTCTCTAGCCCAGGCTGGCCTCGAACTCACAGAGATCCGCCTGCCTCTGCCTCCCGAGTGCTGGGATTAAAGGCGTGCACCACCACCGCCTGGCAGGAAAACATCTTTTAAGAGGATATAGGGTCCTAGTATCACTCTCTCCCTCTCCCTCCTCTTTCTTTCTTCATATCCATCTTTCCCTCTCTATACAATAAGATAAATACATCTCTGCTTTCCTCTACCAATGTTCCTGCTACTACAGGCCTAGAGCTATAATTGTTTTTAAAATTCTCTACATTGACTAGGAAAGATGCTCTAAAGGCAAGAACCCACTTATCAAAGGTTGTCTGGTGCCAGATGGTTATCTGTGAAGACATGTGTGCAGGTTATATTTAAGAATATATATGTACCTACAATAAGTTTAAAGAGGGCATGGATTTGAAAGGGACCAAAAGAGGGCTCTGAGGGAGGAAATAGAGAAATATAATCTCAGAAATAAAAAAGAGGAAATGCAGATTCATTTAAAAGGGGACTGGGAAAACCAGGAAAAAAGAGTTATCTGATTCTGGAAGGCAACTACCTATGAAAATGTTTCCTCAGAATCAGCCCAGAGAAGTGGATATAACTGTAGTTCAATGTATGCAGGCTCCATCCTGAGCTGTCAGCATTTCCCACTTTGGAGAAAGGGAGGACTGTTGTGAAACATTGCCATGTGAATATGATGTAGCCATTTGTGGTGGTTTCAAAGAGAATGGCCCCCATAGTTCATATATTTGAATGTTTGGTTTCCAGATGGTGTACTGTTTAGTAAGGATTAGGAGGTGTGACCTTGTTGGAGGTGGTATGTCACTAGAGGTAGAATTTGAAGTTTAAAAAGCCCATGCTAAGTCTCGAGTCTCTCTCTGCCAAGTGCTATGTAAGCTCGCAGCTACTGCTCCATGCTTACCTGCTTGATGCCATACTCCTTACCATGATGGTCATGGATTCACCTGAAACTGTAAGCAACTCCCCAGTTAACTGCTACTTCTATAAATTGTCTTGCTCATGCTGTGTCTTCACAGAAATACAACAGTAACTAAGACACTGTATCAATCATGAACACAGCAGCCATGGATACCNATAGANGGCTGCTANNTNGATGAAATTTTCCAAATANTTTTGACTGAGCCATTAGAGATATATGCCTGGACCTCATTTGCCAATACTGTGTGGCAGAATAGTCTGTTTTAATGACAGAAAATATACACACATTAATTTCTGGATCATGTCTTACTAATGTGTGCTGTTTTGCACTAAAATTATTTTAACAATTAAAGCTTTGTATGCTCTGTATGTTTGTGTGTGCAGTTATAGGGTAGGTAATTCTAGGGGAAAGGAATATTNNAAATGACTTAGATGTAATAGAACAAGACAACAAATATTAGTTTTTACTTTTGATGGGTTTGTTTATTAAACACCTTCAGTGTCGCTATCGGATATTCCTGATATATATCCCATTGCTTTACGTCGGTTCCGGATGATATGTGCTGCATTTTCATGAAACTCAGTTTCACCTCTTGGTATAATTTCTCGAGTTTTGCGTAGTTGAACTCCATTTCTTATAGCTTCCATCAACGCGTTCCNTGCTTTGCTCATTGTTGGCAGGATTGATGGAGGATTTTGCTTTACATCAGCGTGTGGTCGCACTATTGCATCCTGACTCATTGCTAGAGCTCTATGGCTTGAAATGGATGATGTCACAGATGATGATGATTGTGGTGTGGTAACTTTTGTTGAGGTGAAACATAGTTTTGATTGCAGTGGATTTGTAATGGATGATCTTAACTGTGCTTCGATAAGTTTTGTTAAGTGCTTTACNGAACANTTTGGTGATTGTGATAAATTTGAAGATATTTGTGTTTTGGCGCTTGATGAGGNAGGNATTGAAACAAAATAATAGGGTGTCTTGGAAGATCTTGGTAATTGGGCATTCAAAGACCCTAATGTATTTGGGGCCTCATTTTTTTGTAGTAGTTCACATGCAGGTCTTGATTTTGATGGAGATACTGGTGATGATTTTGTAGATTTCAGTGATTGAGAAAAAGATTTTATGGGTTGACAAGTGGAATACTTGCTTGTTTCCAGTGAAGATGTTACTTGTGGGCATACTAAGCTTACAACTCTAGGAGCAGATGGTGCTTTAGGACTGGTAAGTTGGATCAGGCAATCAGATGGTGGTGCTTCTGGTGCCAAAGGGTAATCAGTTAGGGGTGGTGGCTGGTGGAGCACCACTTCCCCCTTACCAATCCCGTGGAGTACACGAGAACGTGGAATGCTCATACGCTGCATATTGTAAGGTAGATATTCTCGCTGAGGAGACAAGATGTTTACTGCAGATTTTCCTTGAGGCTTGCCCTTATTTGTTGGAATGTGATCAACAGAGATAACATCTTTCACAAGTTGACATTGTAGCATACCTTTTGATTCGCTATTGTGGTCCCTAAGCCCCTTTATTGCTGTATTAGCATTGTTTCCTTCAAAGATCTTAATGGGTAATGATGTGGAGTATGCTTGCTGTGTTTCAGTAGTACTATTTGGAAAATTCTGGCTTGATTTCCACATTTGCATGGATAGTCTTTCATTTGAAATTTTCTGAGCAATGACATCAGTCAGCAGGGTTATATTTCCCTGTACTGTCTTCAGTTTAAAACAGATGCTAAGAATCTCCTTATCTAGTTTTCCAAAAAAGTCTCTAATGAATTTATCAAGATCATTTACTTGACTCATTATATTGTTTAACGATGACAGAATTACATAGACCTCATCTTTAACTTCAGTAATTGTCCCTGGTTGTTCAAACTTTTCTTCATTAAGCGACATGTTAGATTTGTGTCATTAAAGTCAGTTCTGTATGCCTACTTAAGCATCCAATACTATTATCAGTCCATTCCAGGCTGTTAAATGCAATTGTAGGTGTTTTTCAATACCTGATAGTCACCAAGCCTTTGGAGCTGGTGCTCCTTGCCTTCAGGTTGTCCGTAGTTATAGAACAAACGATTCTGTCATCAGATTCCATTGTTGAACAGACAATGAGACAATGTATTATTACGTTATTGCCATACACAACCATCCTTCCTCTGATCTCGTCTTCAATCTGCCTTCCTCAAGCTGGTTGCCTTCTACCCTCCTCCTTTACCTGTTTCCTAATTTGCTCCTCTCTCTGACTACTTCCCTCACACTTCTGCTCTCTTAACACTACCTCTTCCTTCTTTGTTTCTTGTCTGCTGCCTCCAGTTCTCTGTCCCCAAGCCCCTTTATTCTCTTCCTAACTCGACCCTCTGCAATTATGACAACACCTTCTGCTCTCTGGAATCCTCACTCCTTGCTTTCTTCCCGCTACTATCCTACCTTTGCAATCAGCCCTCTATCCTCCTAAAACTGCCCTCCTTCCTCTTCTCCATACCCTCCAGACTCCTCCCCTCTCTTCTCTCAACCCAGTTCTCTCATCTTCAAAAGTCCTCTGCCCTCCTTCTCCTGCTCTCTTACTCCATCCCTGTTCCTCCTCCTTTTGATCTCCATCTCCCTTCACACAGTTTCCTCCCATTCCATCCTCCTCTGACCTCCTTCCTCTGAGCTCCTGTCCACTCCTCCTTCTGTTCTTAGACTGCCACACTCCACCTTTCCTTCCATTTCTCTTTCACACCTTTGAATCTCCTCTGCCTTTTACCTCCATTTCCCCTCTACATTCCATTCTTGTCTCCCTTTGCATTCCTCCTCCTCCAGCCTTTCCTCCCAATGCCATCTTCCCTCTGTTCCCTACCAAACTTCACCTTCTATCTACCCCTACTGCTAACTTCCCTCCTAACTCTTGTTTCTTCCTCCCTCTATACTCCACTGTACTATCCCTCCTGTGTATCCACTCCACTCCTCCTGATCCCACCTTCCTGACTCCACCCTCTCTGATATGACATCACACAAAGAACTCCGTCTTCCCTCAACTCTTCCCTCAACTCTGCTCCCTCTCCTATTCCATGGGCTCTTTTGTTCTTAGACTTCCACGCTCCTCTTTGCTCTCCTCCCTCTATCCTTATACCTCTTGGCACCTCTTACTTCTTCTGCCCTACCTCCTCAAACCTCCACTGCAGTTTTAACTCT
>LZPO01076609.1:0-19970 GCA_001675575.1 Neotoma lepida
TCATTCATACCGCAAAGATACATGCTCAACTATGTTCATAGCAGCATTATTTGTAATAGCCAGAACCTGGAAACAACCTAGATGCCCATCAACTGAAGAATGGATTAAGAAAATGTGGTACATACACACAATGGAGTACTACTCAGCAGAGAAAAACAATGACCATATGATATTTGCAGGCAAATGGATGGAACTAGAGAATATCATCCTGAGTGGGGTAACCCAAACTCAGAAGGACAAATATGGTATGTACTCACTAATAGGTGGATATTAGATATAAATCAAAGAACAATCACTCTGCAACCCACAAATCCAGGGAGGTTACCTAGCAGGAAGGACCCTAGGATGACTGTAGCATAAAATAAGATGGGGTTTTGCCCAATCTAGTTTCAGGCACTAGAGGGAGCCAGTGCTTTCCTGTAGAACCAGTTTCCGGCACTACAGGGTGCCAATGTTTTCCTGCAGAACCAGTTTCCGGCACTAGGGGGAGCCAATGCTTTCCTGCAGAACCAGTTTGCGGCACTAAAGTGTGCCAATGTTTTCCTGCAGAACCAGATTCCGGCACTAGAGGGCTCCACTGCTTTCCTGCAGTACCAGCTCCGAGAATAGAGGGTGCCAGTACTTTCCTACAGTACCAGATTCCAGCATTAGAGGGCGCCAGTTCTTTACTGCAGTAGTACTTTCCGGCACTAGAGGGCACCAGTGCTTTCCTGCAGAACCAGTTTCCGGCACTAGAGGGCATCAGTGCTTTCCTGTAGTACCAGTTTGCTGCACAAGAGGGCAAAAGTTCTTTCATGGAGAAAAAGTTTCCGGCATTAGAGGGCGTCAGTGCTATTCTGCAGTACCAGTTTCCGGCACTAGAGGGTGCCAATGCTTTCCTGCAGTACCAGTTTCTGGCACTAGAGGGCGTCAGTGCTTTCCTGCAGAACCCGTTTCTGGCACTAGAGGGTGAAAGTTCTTTCATGGAGAAAAATTTTCTGGCACTAGAGACGCCAGTGTTTTCCTGCAGAACCATTTTCCAGCACTAGAGTGCTCCAGTGCTTTCCCTCAGTACCAGCTTCCGGGAATAGAGGGTGCCAGTACTTTCATGCAGAACTAGTTGTTTCCGGCACTAGAGGGCTTCAATGCTTTCCTGCAGAACTAGTTACGGCACTAGAGGGCACCAGTGCTTTCCTGCAGTAACAGTTTCCGGCACTGGAAGGCTACAGTGCTTTCCTGCAGAAGTAGTATTTCTGGCACTAGAGGGCTTCAGTGCTTTCCTGCAGTACCAGTTTCCGGCACTAGAGGATGCCAGTGCTTTCCTGCAGTACCAGATTCTGGCATGAGAGGGCGACAGTGCTTTCCTGAAGTACCAGTTTCAGGCACTAGAGGACGCCAGTGCTTTCCTGCAGTCCCAGTTTCCAGCAATAGAGGGAGCTTGTGCTTTTCTACCAAACCAGTTTCCGGCACTAAAGGGCGCCAGTGCTCTCCTGCAGATCCCGTTTCCGGCACAAGAGGGCAACAGTGCTTTCCTGCACTACCAGTTTCCGGCACTAGAGGGGGCCAGTGTTTTCCTGCAGAACATGATCCCGCAATAGAAGGAGCTGGTGCTTTCCTGCCGAACCAGTTTCCATCACTAGAGGGCGCCAGTGCTTTCCTGCATATCCCGTTTCCGGCACTAGAGAGCGACAGCGCTTTCCTGCAGTACCTGGTTCCAGAAATAGAGGGAGCCAGTACTTTCCTGTAGTACAAGTTTCCGGCACTAGAGGGTGCCATAGCTTTCGTGCAGTACCAGTTTCCAGCACTACAGGGCGCCAGTGCTTTCCTGCAGAACCAGTTGCAGCAGTAGAGGGCGCCAGTGTTTCCTACAGAAACAGTTTCCAGCACTATAGGTCTCCAGTCCTTTCCAGCAGAACTAGTCTCTGGCAGTAGATGGCGCCAGTGCATTACTGCACAACCATTTTGTGGCACAGAGGGCGCCAGTGCTTCCTGCAGTACCAGATTACGGCACGAGAGGGTGCCAGTGCTTTCCAGCAGATCCCGTTTCCGGCACTAGAGAGCAACAGTGCTCTCCTGCAGTGCCAGTTTCTGGGAATAGAAGGCGACAGTGGTTTCCTGCAGTACAAGTTTCCGGCACTAGAGGGCGCCAGAGCTTTCCTGCAGTACCAGTTTCCCAGACAAGAGGGAGCCAGTGCTTTCCTGCAGAACCAGTTTCTAGCAATAGAAGATGCTGGTGCTTTCCTTCCGAACCAGTTTCCGGCACTAGAGGGTGCCAGTGCTTTCCTGCAGCACCAGAATCCGTCACAAGAGGGTGCCAGTGCTTTCCTGCAGTACCAGATTCCGGCACTAGAGGGCGCCGGTGGTTCACTGCACTACCATGTTCCGGCACTAGAGGGCACCAGTCCTTTCATGCAAATCCCATTTCCGGCACTAAAGGGCAACATTGCTTTCCTGCAGTACCAGCTTCCGGGTATAGAGTGCACCAGTGCTTTCCTGCAGTAGTAGATTACGGCATGAGAGGGCACCAGTGCGTTCCTGCAGAACCAGTTTCCAGCTCTAGAGGGCGCCAGTGCTTTCTGGGAGAAACAGTTTCCGACAGTGGAGGGCTCCAGTGCTTTCCCGCAGAACGAGTCTCTGGCAGTAGATGGCGCCAGTGCATTACTCCACAACCATTTTGTGGCACAGAGGGCGCCAGTGCTTTCCTGCAGTACTAGATTCCAGCACGAGAGGGCGCCAGTGCGTTCCTGCAGAACGTTTCTGGCACTAGAGGGCGCAAGTGCTTTCATGCAGTACCAGTTTCTGGCAGTAGAGGGCGCCAGTGCTTTCCTGCAGTACCAGTTTCCTGCACAAAAGGGCGCCAGTGATTTCCTGCAGACCCAATTTCCGGCAACAGAGGGCACAGGTGCTTTACTGCAGAACCAGTTTCCGGCACTAGAGGGCGCCAGAGCTTTTCTGCAGTACCAGTTTCCCACACAAGAGTGCGCCAGTGGTTTCCTGCAGAAACAGTTTCCGCCACTAGAGGGCTCCAGTGCTTAAATGCAGAAAAAGTTTCCGGCAATAGAGGGCGCCAGTGCTTTCCTGCAGTACCAGATTCCGGCAGGAGAGGGTGCCAGGGCTTTCCAGCAGTACCAGTTTCCGGCACTAGAGGGCACCGGTGGTTCACTGCAGTACCAGATTTTGGCACTAGAGGGCGCCAGTCCTTTCATGCGAATCCCATTTCTGACACTAGAGGGCAACATTGCTTTCCTGCAGTACCAGCTTCCGGATATATAGTGCACCAGTGCTTTCCTCCAGTAGTAGATTCCAGCACAAGAGGGTGCCAGTGCATTCCTGCAGTACGTTTCCGGCACTAGAGGTTGCCAGTGCTTTCCTGCAGTACCAGCTTCCAGGAATAGAGGGCGCAAGTGCTTTCCTGCAGTACCAGTTTCCTGCACAAATGGGCGCCAGTGATTTTCTGCAGAAACAATTTCCGGCAATAGAGGGCTCTGGTGCTTTCCTACAGAACCAGTTTCCGGCTCTAGAGGGAGCCAGTGCTTTCCGGCAGAACGAGTTGCCGGCACTAGAGGGCGCCTGTGCTTTCCTGCAGATCCCGTTTCTGGCACTAGAGGAGACAGTGCTTTCCTGCAGTACCAGCTTCCCGGAATAGAGGGCGCCAGTGCTTTCCTGCAGTACCAGATTCCGGCACGAGAGGGCGCTAGTGCGTTTCTGCAGAACCAGTTTCCAGCTCTAGAGGGCAACAGTACTTAATGGCAGAAACAGTTTCTGACACTGGAGGGCTCCAGTGCTTTCCTGTAGAACCAGTCTCTGGCAGTAGATGGCGCCAGTGCATTACTGCACAACCATTTTGCGGCACAGAGGGAGCCAGTGCTTTCCTGCAGTACTAGATTCCAGCACGAGAGGGCGCCAGTGCATTCCTGCAGTACGTTTCCGGCACTAGAGGTTGCCAGTTCTTTCCTGAAGTTCCAGCTTCTGGGAATAGAGGGCACCAGTGCTTTCCTGCAGTACCAGAATCCTGCACGAGAGGGCCCCAGTGCTTTCCTGCTGAAACAGTTTCCGGCACTATAGGGCTCCAGTGCTTTCCTGCAGAATCAGTTTCCAGCAATGGAGGGCACCAGTGCTTTCCTGCAGTACCAGTTTCAGGCACTAGAGGGTGCCAGTGCTTACCTGCAGTACCAGTATCCGACACTAGTGTTTTCCTGAAGTACCAGTTTCCCACACAAGAGGTCACCAGTGTTTTCCTGCAGAACCAGTTTCCGGCAATAGAGGGCGCTGGTGCTTTCCTGCAGTACCAGTTTCTGGGAATAGAGGGCACCAGTGCTTTCCTGCAGTACCAGTTTCCAGCACGAGAGGGCACCAGTGCTTTCCTGCAGTGCCAGTTTTCGGCACTAGAGGGCGCCAGTGCTTTCCTGCAGTCCCACTTTCCAGCAATAGAAGGAACTGGTGCTTTCCTCTCCCGCAGGAGAGGTCGCAAGTGTTTTCCTGCAGAACCTGTTTCCTGCAGTATAGGGCGCTGGTGCTTTCTTGCCGAACCAGTTTCTGGCACTAGAGGGCACCAGTGCTTTCCTGCAGATCCCGTTTCCGGCACTAGAGAGCAACAGTGCTTTCATGCAGTAGCAATTTCCGTTAATAGAGGGCGCCAGTGCTTTCCAGCAGTACAAGTTTTTGGCACTAGAGGGCGCGAGAGCTTTCCTGCAGTACCAGTTTCTGTCACTAGAGGGTGCCAGGGCTTTCCTGCAGTACCAGTTTCCCACACAAGAAATCACCAGTGCTTTCTTGCAGAACCAGTTTCCAGCAATAGCCGCCAGGTCTCTTATGCAGTACCAGTTTCCGTCACTAGAGGACGCTAGTGTTTTCCTGCAGTACCAGTTTCGAGCACTACAGAGCGCCAGAGCTTTACTGCAGTACCAGTTTCCGGCACTAGAGGGCGCCGGTGCTTTCCTGCAGTACCAGTTTAGCACACAAGAGGGTGCCAGTGCTTTACTGCAGTACTAGTTTCTGGCACTGGAGGGCGCCAGGCCTTTCCTGCAGTACCAGTTTCTGTTTCTAGAGGGCGCTAGTGATTTCCTGCAGAACCAGTTTCCGGCTCTAAAGGGCGCCGGTGAATTCCTGCAGAACGAGCTTTCGGCATTAGAGGGTGCCAGTGCCTTTCTGCAGAACCATTTTCTGGCACTAGAGGGCACCATTGATTTCCTGGAGAACCACTTTCTGGCACTTGAGGGCGCCAGTACTTTCCTGCTGGACCACTTTCGGGCACTAGAGGGCACCAGTGATTTCCTGCAGAACCACTTTCTGGCACTTGACGCCTCCATTGCTTTCCTGCAGAACCAGTTCCCGGCACTAGAGGGCGCCAGGGCTTCTCTGGAGAACCAGTTTCCGGCACTAGAGGGTGCCTGTGCTTTTCTGCTGCTCCAGTTTCCGACAGTAGAGGGCGCCAGGGATTAACTGCAGTACCAGGTTCCTGCACAAGAGGGCGCAGTGCTTTACTGCAGTGCTAGTTTCCGTCACTAGAGGGCGCCAGGACTTTCCTGCAGTCCCAGTTTCCGTATCTAGAGGACGCTAGTGCTTTCCTGCAGAACCAGATTCTGGCTCTAAAGGGCGATGATGCTTTCCTACAGAACGAGCTTCCGGGATTAGAGGGTGCCAGTGCCTTTCTGCAGAACCAGTTTCCGGTGCTGGAGGGTGCCATTGATTTCCTGGAGAACCAGTTTCTGGCATTTGAGGGCTCCAGTGCTTTCCTGCAGAATCAGTTTCCGGCACTAGAGTGCGCCATTGATTTCCTGGAGAACTAGTTTCTGGCACTAGAGGGCACCAGTGCTTTCCTGCGGGACCAGTTTCTGGCATTAGAGGGAGCCAATGATTTTCTACAAAATCAGTTTTTGGCAGTTCAGGGCACCAGGGCTTTCTTGCAGAACCAGATTCTAGCACTAGAGGGTGCCAATGCTTTCCTGCAGCACTAGTTGCCCGCACAAGTGGGCCCCAGTGCTTTCTTGCATAACCAGTTTCCAGCACCAGAGGGCACCAGTGCTTTCCTGCAGTACCAGGTTCTGGCACTAGAGGGTGCCAGTGCTTCCTGAAGTACCAGTTTCCGGCACTAGAGGGTTCCAGGGCTTTAATTCAATACCAGTTTCCAGCACTAGAGGGCGCCGGTGCTTTCCTGCAGTACCAATTTAATGCACAAGCGGGCGCCAGTGCTTCCCTGCAGAACCAGTTTTCGACATTTGAGGGCTCCTGTTATTTCCTGCAGAACCAGTTTTTGACAGTAGAGGGCGCTAGTGCTTCCCTGCAGAACAAGTTTCCGGCACAAGAAGATGCCAGGGCTTTCCTGTAGAGCCAGTATCTGGAACTAGAGCGTGCCATTGCTTTCCTGCAGTACCAGTTTCCAGCACTAGAGGGCGCCAGTGCTTTCCTGCTGTACCAGTTTCCGACAGTAGAGGGCGCCAGGGATTAACTGCAGTACCAGTTTCCGGCACTAGAGCGTGCCAATGCTTTCCTGCAGAACTGGTTTCCGGTAGCAGAGAGTGCCACTGCTTTCCTGCAGAACCAGTTTCTGACATTAGAGGGCACCAATGATTTCCTACAGAACCGGTTTTGGCACTAGAGGGCTCCAGTGCTTACCTGCAGTACCAGTTTCCAACAGTAGAGGGCGCCAGGGATTAACTGCAGTACCAGTTTCCGGCACTAGAGTGTGCCAGTGCTTTCCTGCAGAACCGGTTTCCGGTAGCAGAGAGCGCCACTGCTTTCCTGCAGAACCAGTTTCTGATATTAGAGGGCACCAATGATTTCCTACAGAAACGGTTTTGGCGCTAGAGGGCTCCAGTGCTTTCCTGCAGTACCAGTTACTGGCTTTAGAGGGAGCCAATGTTTTTCTACAGAACCAGTATTTGGTACTTGAGGGCACCAGTGCTTTCTTGTAGAACCAGCTTCCGGCACTAGAGGGTGCCAGTGCTTTCCTGCAGTACCAGTTTCCCGCACAAGAGGGCGCCAGTGCTTTCCTGCAGTACCAGTTTCCAGCACCAGAAGGTGCCAGTGCTTCCCTGCAGGACCAGTTTCTGGCATTAGAGTGCTTCAGTGCTTTCCAGCAGAACGAGTTTCCGGCACTAGAGGGCGCCAGTGCTTTCCTTCATAACTAGTTTTCAGAAATAGAGGGCACCATTGATTTCCTGGAGAACCATTTCTGGCACTAGAGGGCGCTATTGCTTTCCTGCAGCACCAGTTTCCCGCACAAGTGGGCGCCAGTGCTTTCTTGCAGAACCACTTTCCAGCACCAGAGGGTGCCAGTGTTTTCCTGCAGTACCAGTTTCCGGCACTAGAGGGCGCCAGTGCTTTCCTGCAGTACCAGTTTCTGGCACTAAAGAGCGCTAGTGCTTTCCTGCCGTACCAGTTTTCATCACTAGAGGGCGCCAGTGCTTCCTGCAGTACCATTTTCCGGCACTAGAGGGCGCCAGGGCTTTACTGCAGTACCAGATTGGGGCACTAGAGATCGCCGTTGCTTTCCTGCAGTACCAGTTTTCCGCACAAGAGGGCACAATTCTTCCCTGCAGATCAAGTTTTCGACAATTGAGGGCTCCAGTTCTTTCCTGCAGAACCAGTTTCCAACAATAGAGGGCGCCAGTGCTTCTCTGCAGAACAAGTTTCTGGCACTAGAGGGCTCCATTGCTCTCCATCAGGCAGGTCACGGAAGTAGAGGGCGCCAGTGCTGTCCTGCAGAACCAGTTTCCGGCACTAGAGGGTGCCATTGCTTTTCTGCAGAACCAGTTTCTGGCACTAGATGGCGCCATTGCTTTCCTGCAGTACCAGTTTCCGGCACTAGCCGGTTCCAGTGCTTTCCTGCAGAACCAGGTTCTGGCACTAGAGGGCACCAGTGCTTCCCTGTAGTCCCAGTTTCTGGCACTAGAGGGCTTTAGTGCTTTCCTGCAGAATGAGAGTCCGGCACTAGAGCGCTCAAGTGATATCCGGCATAACCAGTGTCTGGCACTAGAGGGCGCCAGTGCTTCCCTACAGAACCAGTTTTTGGCACTAGAGTGTTCCAGGGCTTTATTGAAGAACCAGTTTCCAACACTAGAAGGCACCAGCGCTTTCCTGCAGTACCAGTTTCCCACACAAGAGGGCACCAGTGCTTTACTGCAGTACCTATCCGGATTTATTTCAGAACCAGTTTCTGGCACTAGAGGGCGCCAGTGCTTTATTTCAGAACCAGTTTCTGGCACTAGAGGGCGCCAGTGCTTTATTTCAGAACCAGTTTCTGGCACTAGAGGGCGCCAGTGCTTTATTTCAGAACCAGTTTCTGACATTAGAGGGCGCCAATGATTTCTTACAGAACCGGTTTTGGCACTAGAGGGCTCCAGTACTTCTCTGCTGAACCAGTTTCCGGCACTTCAGGACTGCAGTTCTTTCCTGCACAACCAGTTTCCGGCACTCGAGGACTCCAGTGCTTTACCGCAGAACCAGTTTCTAGCACTAGAGGGCTCCAGTGCTTTCCTGAAGAACTAGTTCCGGCACTAGACAGTTCCCGTGCTTTCCTGCAGTACCAGTTTCCGGCACTAGGGGGCACCAGTGCTTCCCTGCAGTCCCAGCTTCCGGCACTACAGGGCTTCGGTGCTTTCCTGCAGAATGAGATTCCGGCACTAGAGGGCTCAAGTGCTTTCATGCAGAACCAGTTTTCGGCACTAGAAGGCACCAGTGCTTCCCTACAGAACCAGTTTTGGGCACTACAGTACTCCAGTGCTTTATTGCAGAACTAGTTTTCAGCAATAGAGGGCGCCAGTGCTTTCTTGCAGTACCAGTTTCCCACACAAGAGGGCACCAGTGCTTTACTGCAGTACCTATCTGGCACTAGAGGGTGCCATTGGTTTCATGCAGTACCAGTTACCCACACAAGAGGGTGCCAGTACTTTCCTGCAGAACCAGTTCCGGCACTAGAGGGCACCAGTGATTTCCTGCAGAACCAGTTTCCGGCAATAGAGGCCTCCAGGGCTTTCCAGCAGAACCAGTTTCTGGCACTAGATGGCGCCAGTTCTTCCCTGCAGAACCAGTTTCCGGCAGCTGAGGGCTCCAGTGCTTTCCTGCAGAACCAGTTTCCGGCTCTAAATGGCGCTGGTGCTTTCCTACAGAACGAGTTTCCGGCACTAGAGGGTGCCAGTGCTTTCTTGCAGAACCAGTTTTCTACAATTGAGGGCTCCAGTTCTTTCCTGCAGAACCAGTTTCCGACACTAGAGTGCATCAAGTGCTTCCCTGCAGAACAAGTTTTTGGCACTAGAGTGCTCCATTGCTCTCCAGCAGGACCCATTCCCGGCACTAGAGGGCGCCAGTGCTTTCCTGCACAACCAGTTTCCGGCACTAGAGGGCGCCATTTCTTTCCAGCAGAACCAGGTTCGGGCACTATAGCACGCCACTGCTTTCCTGCAGTACGAGTTTCCCGCACTAGAGGGCACCATGGCTTTACTGCAGTACCAGTTTACGGCACTAGAAGGAGCCAGTGCTTTTCTGAAGAACCAATTTCCGGCATGATAGGGCGCCAATGATTTCCTGCAGAACCCGTTTCCAGCACTAGAGGGCTCCAGTGCTTCCCTGCTGAACCAGTTTCCAGCACTTGAGGGCTCCATTTCTTTCCTGCAAAACCAGTTTCCATCACTAGAGTCCTCCAGGGCTTTCTGGGAGAACCAGTTTCTGGCACTAGTGGACGCCACTATTTTCCTGCAGAACCAGTTTGTGGCACTAGAGGGTGAAAGTGCTTTCCTGCAAAACTGGTTTCCAACACTAGAGGGCTCCAGTGCTTTCCCTCAGAAGCAGTTTCTGGCACTAGAGGATTCCAGTGCTTTTCTGCAGAAGAAGTTGTTTCTGACAATAGAGGGCTTCAGTGCTTTCCTGCAGAATCAGTTTCGGACACTAGAAGGCGCCAGTGCTTTCCTGCAGAACCAGTTTTCGGCAATAGAGGGCGCCATTGATCTCCGGGAGAACCATTTTCTGACACTTGTGGGCGCTAGTGCTATCCTGCAGAACCAGTTTCCCGCACAAAAGGTCACGAGTGCTTTATTCAGAACCAGTTCCCAGCACCTGAGGTCACCAGTGCTTTCATGCAGTACCAGTTTCCGTCACTAGAGGGCACTAGTGTTTTCCTGCAGTACCAGTTTCCAGCACTAGAGGGTGCCAGTGCTTCCTGCAGTACCAGATTCTGGAACTAGAGAGCACCAGGGCTTTACTGCACTACCAGTCTCTGGTACTAGAGGGCGCCGGTGCTTTCCAGCAGTACCAGTTTCCCGCACAAGAGGGAGCCAGTGCTTTACTGCAGTACCAGTGTCCGGCACAAGAGTGCCAGTCCTTTCCTGCAGAACCAGTTTCTGACACTTGAGGGCTCCAGTGCTTTCCTGCAGTACCAATCCGTTACTAGAGTGTGCTACTGCTTTCCACAAATACCACTTTCAAGCACTAGAGGGTGCCAGCACTTCCTGCAGTACCACTTTCCGGCACTAGACAGCACCAGGGCTTTACTGCAGTAACAGTTTCCGGCACTAGAGGGTGCCGGTGATTTCCTGCAGTACCACTTTCAGTCACCAGAGGGCGCTTGTGCTTTCCTGCAGTACCAGTTTCCATCCAGCAGTAGAGGGTGCCAGTGCTTTCCTGCAGTACCAGTTTCCGGCACTAGAGCACTCCAGGGCTTTACTGCAGTACCAGTTTCTGGCAATAGAGGGCAACAGTGCTTTCCTGCAGAACCAGATTCAGGCTCTAAAGGGCGCCGGTGCTTTCTTGCAGAACCAGTTTCTGGCATTATAGGGTGCCAGTGCTTTCTTGCAGAAACAATTTTGAGCACTGGAGGGCTCCATTGGTTTCCTGCAGAACTAGTTTTCAGTACTAGAAGGTGCCAGTGCTTTCCTGCAAAACTAGTTTCCGACACTAGAGGGCTCCATTGCTTTCCTGCAGAACTAGTTCCAGCACTAGAGGGTTCCAGTGCTTTCCTTGAAAGCCAGTTTCTGGTACTAGAGAGAGCCATTGCTTTCTTGCAGTACCAGTTTCTGACAGTAGAGGGCACCAGGGCTTTACTGCAGCACCATTTTCCGGCACTAAAGGGTGCCAGTGCTTTCCTGCAGTGCCAGTTTTTCAGACAAGAGGGCGCCACTACTTTCCTGCAGAACCAGTTTCCGGCACTAGAGTGAGCCATTGATTTCCTGGAGAACTAGTTTCTGGCATTAGAGGGCACCAGGGCTTTCCTGCAGTGCCAGTTTTTCGGACAAGAGGGCACCACTACTTTCCTGCAGAACCAGTTTCCGGCACTAGAGTGAGCCATTGATTTCCTGGAGAACCAGTTTCTGGCATTAGAGGGCACCAGTGCTTTCCTCCAGGACCAGTTTCTGACACTATGGGGCGCCAGTGCTTCCCTGCAGAAGCAGTTTCCGGCACTAGAGGGCGCCAGTGCTTTCCTGCAGAACTAGTTTCTGGCATTAGAGGGCGCCAATGATTTTTTACAGAACCAGTTTTTGGCTCTTGAGGGCACCAGTGCATTCCTGCAGAACTAGTTCCGGCATTAGACAGATTCAGTGCTTTCCTGCAGAACCAGTTTCCGGCACTAGAGGACACCAGTGCTTCCCTGAATTCCCAGTTTCCGGCACTAGAGGGCTTCAGTGCTTTCCTGCAGAACGAGTTTCCGGCACTAGAGGGCGCCAGTGCTTTCCTCCAGTACCAGTTTCGCACACAAGAGGGCACCAGTGCTTTCCTGCAGGACCAGTTTCCGGCACTAGAGGGCGCCAGTGCTTCCCTACAGAACCAGTTTTTGGCATTAGATTGCTCCAGTGCTTTATTGCAGAACCAGTTTCCAGCACTAGAGGACGCCAGTGCTTTCCTGCAGAACCAGTTTCCGGCACTAGAGGGTGACAGTGCTTTCCTGCAAAACTAGTTTCCGAAACTAGGGGGTTCCAGTACTTTCCTGCAGAACCAGTTTCTGGCAAGAGAGTGTTTCAGTGCTTTCCTGCAGAACTAGTTGCTTCCAACAATAGAGGCCTCCAGTGCTGTCCTGCAGTACTAGTTGTTTCCAGCAGTAGAGGTCTCCAGTGCTTTCCTGCAGTACCAGATTTCCGCAGAAGAGGGCACCAGTGCTTTCTTGCAGAACCAGTTTCCGGCAAAAGAGGGCACCAGTGCTCTCCTGCAGTACCAGTTTCCTTCACTAGAGGGCGCTAGTGCTTTCCTTCCGTACCAGTTTCCAGTACTAGAGGGCTCCAGTGCTTCCTGCAGGACCAGTTTCCGGCACTAGGGAGCACCAGGGCTTTACTCAGTACCAGTTTCCTTCACTAGAGGGCGCCTGTGCTTTCCTGGAGTACGAGTTTCCCGCACAAGAGGGCACCAGTGCTTTACTGCAGTACCAGTTTCCTGGCACTAGAGGGCGCCATTGCTTTCCTGAAGTACCAGTTTCCTACAAAAGAGGGCACCAGTGCTTTCCTTCAGTAGCAGTTTCCGGCATTAGAGGGCTCCAAGACTTTCGGGCAGTACCAGTTTCTGGCACTAGAGGGTGCCAATTCTTCCCTGCAGAACCAGGATCCGGCACTAGAGAGCTCAACTGCTTTCCTGCAGAGCAAGTTTCCGGCACTTGTGGGCTCCAGTGCTTTCCTGCAGAACCAGCTTCCGGAACTAGAGGGCGCCAGTGCTTACCTACAGAACCAGTTTTTGGCACTAAAGTGCTCCAGTGCTTTATTGCAGTACCGTTTCCGGCAAAAGAGGGCGCCAGTGCTTTCCTGCAGTAGCAGTTTCCCACACAAGAGGGCGCCAGTGCTTTCCGGCAGAACCAGTTTCGGGCACTACAGGGCCCAGTGATTTCCTGCAGAACCAGCTTCCGGCACTAGAGGGCTCCAGGGCTTTCCGGCAGAACCAGTTTCTGGCACTAGATGGTGCCAGTTCTTCCCTGCAGAACCAGTTTCCGGCACTGGAGGTCTCCAGGGATTTCCGGCGGAACCAGTTTCTGGCACTAGATGGCACCAGTTCTTCCCTGCAGAACCAGTTTCCGGCACTAGAGGGTGCCGGTGCTTTCCTGCAGAACGAGTTTCCGGCACTAGAGGGTTCCAGGGCTTCTCTGCAGAACCAGTTTCTGGCACTAGAGGACGCCACTGCTTTCCTGCAGATCCAGTTTCTGGTAATAGAGTTCGCCATTGCTCTCCTGCTGTAACAGTTTCCGACAGTAGAGTTAGCCAGGCCTTTCCTGCAGTACCAGTTTCCCGGAAAAGAGGGCGCCACTACTTTCCTGCACAACAAGTTTCCGGCATTAGAGTGTGCCATTGATTTCCTGGAGAACCAGTTTCTGGCACTAGAGGGCGCCAGTGCTTTCCTGCAGAATCAATTCCCGGCAGTAGAGGGCGCGAGTGCTTCCCTGCAGAACCAGTTTCTGGCACTAGAGTGCACCAGTGCTTTCCTGTAGAACCTGTTTCTGACATTAGAGCACTCCCATGATTTAATACAGAACCACTTTTGGCACTAGAAGGCTCCAGTGCTTTCCTGCAGAACCAGTTTCTGACATTAGAGGGCGCCAATGATTTTCTACAGAACCAGTTATTGACACTTGAGGGCACCAGTGCTTTCCTGAAGAACTAGTTCCGGCACTAGACGGATCCAGTGCTTTCCTGCAGAACCAGTTTCCGGCACTAGAGGGCACCAGTGCTTCCCTGCAGTCCCAGATTCCGGCACTAGAGGGCTTCAGTGCTTTCCTGCAGAACCAGTTTCCGGCACTAGAGGGCTCAAGTGCTTTCCTGCAGAACCAGTTTCCGGCACTAGAGGGCACCAGTGCTTTCCTACAGAACCAGTTTTTGGCACTAGAGTGCTCCAGTGCTTTATTGCACAACCAGTTTGCAGCGCTAGAGGGTGCCAGTGCTTTCCTGCAGCAGCAGTTTCCGGCACAGCAGGGAGCCAGTGTTTTCCTGCAGTACCAGTTTCACGCACAAGAAGGTGCCAGTGATTTCCTGCAGAACCAGTTTCCGGGAATAGAGGGTGCCATTGATTTCCTGGACCAGTTTCTGGCAGTAGAGGGAGCTAGTGCTTTCTTGCAGTAGCAGTTTACCGCACAAGAGGGCGCCAGTGCTTTCTTGCAGAACCAGTTTCTAGCACTAGAGGGCGCTAGTTCTTTCCTGCAGTACCAGTTTCCAGCACTAGAAGGTGCCAGTGCTTCCCTGCAGTACCAGTTTCCGGCACTAGAGGGCTTCAGTGCTTTCCAGCAGAATGAGTTTCCGACACTAAAGGGAGCCAGTGATTTCCTGCAGTACCAGTTATTGGAAATAAGGGCACCATTGATTTCCTGGAGAACCAGTTTCTGGCACTAGAGGGCGCTAGTGCTTTCCTGAAGCACCAGTGTCCCACACAAGGTGTGCCAGTGCTTACTTGCAGAACCAGTTTCCAGCACCAGAGGGTGCCAGTCCTTTTCTGCAGTACCAGTTTCCGGCACTAGAGGGCGCTGGTGCTTTCCTGCAGTACCAGTTTCCAGCACTAGAGGGCGCCTTTGCTTCCTTCAGAACCAGTTTCCGGCACTAGAGGGCTCAAGTGATTTCCTGCAGAACCAGTTTCTGGCACAAGAGGGCGCCAGTGCTTCCCTACAGAACCAGTTTTTGGCAATAAAGTGCTCCAGTGCTTTATTGCAGAACCAGGTTCCAGTAGTAGAGGGAGCCAGTGCTTTCCTGCAGAACCAGTTTCGGGCACTAGGGGGCACCAGCGTTTTCCTGCAGAACCAGATTCCAGCACTAGAGGGCACCATTGCTTTCCTGCAGGACCAGTTTCCAGCACTAGAGGGCGTCAGTGCTTTACTGCTGTACCAGTTTCCAACAGTAGAGGGAGCCAGTGCTTTCCTGCAGTACCAGGTTCCCGGACAAGAGGGCGCCACTACTTTTCTGCAGAACAAGTATCTGGCACTAGAGTGCGCCATGGATTTTCTGGAGAACCAGTTTCTGGCATTAGAGGGCGCCAATGCTTCCCTGCAGAACCAATTTTTGGCACTTGAGGGCGCCAGTGCTTCTCTGCTGAACCAGTTTCCGGCACTAGATGACTCCAGTGCTTTACCACAGAACCAGTTTCTAGCACTAGAGGGCTGCAGTGCTTTCCTGCAGAACTAGTTCCGGCACTAGACAGTTCCTGTTCTTTCTGGCAGTACCATTTTCCGGCACTAGGGGGCACCAGTGCTTCCCAGCCGTCCCAGCTTCTGGCACTACAGGGCTTCAGTGCTTTCCTGCAGAAAGAGTTTCCGGAACTAGAGGGCTCCAGTGCTTTATTGCAGAACCAGTTTTCAGCAATAGAGGGCACCAGTGCTTTTTTGCAGTACCAGTTTCCGTCATTAGAGGGCGCTAGTGCCTTCCTGCAGTACAAGTTTCTGGCAATAGAGGGTGCCATTCATTTCCTGGAGAACCAGTTTCTGGCACTAGAGGGCGCTAGTGCTTTCCTGCTGTACCAGTTTCCCGCACAAGAGGGCGCCAGTGCTTTCCTACAGAACCAGTTTCCGTCTCTAAAGGGCACCGGTGGTTTCCTGCAGAACGAGTTTCCGACATTACAGGGTGCCAGTGCTTTCCTGCAGAACCAGTTTCTGGCACTAGGGGGTGCCAGTGCTTTCCTGCAGTACCAATTTCCTTCACTAGAGTGCATCAGTGCTTTCCAGCAGTATGAGTATCAGGCACTAGATGGCTCCAATGCTTTTCTGCAGAACCAGTTTCCTACACTAGAGGGCGCCAGTGCTTTCCTGCAGAACCAGTTTTCAGCACTAGACTGCGCCAATGATTTCCTGTAGAACCAGTTTCCGGCACTAGAGGGCTCCGGTGCTTTCAGGCAGAACCTGTTTCAGGAACTAGAGGGCGCCAGCGCTTTCCTGCAGTACCAGTTTCTGGCACTAGATGGTGCCAGTGCTTTCCTGCATTACCAGTTTCTGGCACTAGAGGGCGCCAGTTCTTTCCAGCAGAACCAGTTTTCGGCAATAGAGGGCACCGTTGATTTCCTGGAGAACCAGTGTCTGGCACTAGAGTGCGCTAGTGCTTTCCTGTAGTACCAGTTTTCGGCAATAGAGGGCACCATTGATTTCCTGGAGAACCAGTTTCTGGCACTAGAGGGCGCTAGTGCTTTCCTGCAGTACCAGTTTTCAGCAATAGAGCGTGCCAGTGCTTTCCTGCAGAACTAGTTCCAGCACTATAGGGTTCCAGTGCTTTCCTGTAGAACCAGTTTAAGGGACTAGAGGGCACCAGTGCTTCCCTGCAGAAACAGTTTCCGTCACTAGAGGGTTTCAGTGCTTTCCTGCAGAACGAGTTTCTGGCACAAGTGGGCTCAAGTGCTTTCATGCAGAACCAGATTCCTGCACTAGAGGGTTCCAGTGCTTCCCTACAGAACCAGTTTCTGGCACTAGAGTGCTCCAGTGCTTTATTGCAAATCCAGTTTCCAGCAGTAGAGGGCGCCAGTGCTTTCCTGCAGTACGAGCTTCCGTCACTAGAGGGCGTTAGTGCTTTCCTGCAGTACCAGTTTCCAGCACTAGATGGCGCCACTGCTTTCTCGCAGAACCAGTTTCTGGCAATAGAGGGCACCATTGATTTCCTGGAGTACCAGTTTTTGACACTAGAGGGTGCTAGTGCTTTCCTGCAGTATCAGTTTCCTGCACAGTAGGGCGCCAGTGATTCTCTGCAGAACCAGTTTCTGTCAAAAAAGGTCTCCAGTGCTTTGCTGCATAAACCAGGTTCCGGCACTATAGGCCTTCAATGCTTTCCTGCAGAACCAGTTTCTGGCACTAGCGGGCGCCAGTGTTTTCCTGCACAACCAGTTTTTGGCACTAGAGGGCACCAGTGCTTTCCTGCAGAAGCAGTCTGGCACTAGAGGGCACCAGCACTTTCTGGCAGAAGCAATTTCGGGCACTAGAGGGCTCCATTGCTTTCCAGCAGAACCAGTTTCCAGCACTTGAGAGTGCCAGTACTTTCCTGGCACCCTCTAGTGTCAGAAACTGGTTCTGCAGGGAAGCACTGTAGTCTTCTAGTGCCAGAAACTAGTTCTGCAGGAAAGCACTGGCGCCCTCTAGTGTCTGAAACAACTAGTTCTTCAGGAAAGCACTTCAGCCCTCTGTCCCAGAAACAACTAGTTACGCAGGAAAACACTGTAGCTCTCTAGTGCCAGAAACTGGTTCTGCAGAAAAGCACTGAAGCCCTCTAGTGCCGGAAACTGGTCCTGGAGGGTAGCGCTGGTGCCCTCTAGTGCTGGTAACTGGTCCTGCAGGAAAGCACTGGCGCCCTCTAGTACCCGGAACTAGTTGTGCAGAAAAGCAATGGTGCCCTCTAGTGCCGGACACTGGTTCTGCAGGAAATTTTGGCGCCCTCTAATGAGAGAAACTGTTTCTGCAGGAAAACACTGGCGCCCTCCAGTGCCAGAAATTGGTTCTCCAAGGAAGCAATTGCGCACTCAAGTTCCGAAAACTGGTTCTGCAGGGAAGCATTGGAGCCCTCAATTGCCGGAAACTTGTTCTGCAGGAAAGCATTGGAGCGCTGTTGTGCCGGAAAATGGTTCTGCAGGGAAACACTGGCGCCCTGTAGTGCAGGAAACTATTTCTTCAGGAGGGCACTCACGCACCCTTGTGCCAGAAACTGGTTCTGCAGGATAGCACTGGAGCCCTCTAGTGGCGGAAGCTCATTCTGCAGAAAAAAATGGAGACCTGTAGTGCCAGAAGCTGGTTCTGCAGGGAAGCACTGGTGTCCTCTAGTGTAAGAAACTGGTCCTGCAGGAAAGCACTTGCACCTTCTATTGCCAGAACTTGTCCTTCAGGAAAGCACTGGAGCCCTATAGTGCCGAAAACTGGTCCTGCAAAAGAGCACTGGAGCCTTCTAGTGCCGGAAACTGGGACTGCAGGAAAGCAATGGAGCCCTCAATTGCCGGAAACTGGTTCTGCAGGAAAGCATTGGAGCCCTCTAGTGCCGGAAACTGGTTCTGCAGGGAAGCATTGGCGCCCTCTAGTGCCGGAAACTGGTTCTGCAGGGAAGCATTGGCGCCCTGTAATGCCGGAAACTGGTTCTGCATGGAAGAACTGGCGCCCTCTAGTGCTGGAAACTGGTTCTGCAGGAAAGCAATGGAGCCCTCAAGTCCCGGAAACTGGTTCTGCAAGAATGTACTGGAGCCCTCTAGTGCTGGAAACTGTTTCTGCAGGGAAGCACTGGCGCCCTCTAGTGCCTCAAACTGGTTTACAGGGAAGTACTGGTGCCATCTAATGCCGGAAACGGGTTGCAGGAAAGTACTAGAGCCCTCAAGTGCCAGAATCTCGTTCTGCAGGAAAGCATTGAAGGCCTCTAGTGCTGAAAACTGTTTGTGAAGGAAAGCACTGGAGCCCTCTAGTGCAACAAAATGGTTCTGCAAGAGGGCACTGGAGCTCTCCAATGCCGGAAACTGTTTTTGCAGGAAAGCAATGGAGCCCTCTAGTGCCGGAAATTGGTTCTGCAAGGAAGCACTGGCGCCCTCTATTGCCGGAAACTGGTTCTGCAGGAAAGCACTGGCTCCCTATAGTGCCAGAAACTTGTTCTCCAGGAAAGAACTGTCGTCATCTACTGCCAGAAACTGGTTTTGCAGGAAAGCACTAGAGCCATCTAGTCACTGAACCTGGTTTTACAGGAAACACTGGCGCCCTCTAGGACTAGGAATTCGTTCTGCAGGAAACAATTGACGTCCTCTAGTGCAGGAAACTGGTTCAGCAAGGAAGCACTAGAGTCCTCTAGTGCCGGAACCTGGTTCTGCAGGATAGCACTGGAGCCCTCACTTGCAGGAAACTGGTTCTGCAGGGAGGCACTGGCACCCTCTTGTGCCAGAAACTGGTTCTGCAGGAAAGTACTGGAGCACTCTAGTGCCAGATACTTTTTCTGCAGGAAAGGACTGGCACCCTCTAGTGCGAGAAACTGGTTCTGGAGGAAAGCACTGTAGCCCTCTAGTGGAGGAAACTCGTTCTGCTGAAAATCACTGGATACCTATAGTGCCAGAAGCTGGTCCTGCAGGGAAGCACTGGTCCCCTCTAGTGTAAGAAACTGGTCCTGCAGGAAAGCATTGGCGCCCTCCAGTGCCAGGAACTGGTCCTGCAGGAAAGCATTGGAGACCTCTAGTGCCGGAAAGTGGTCCTGCAGGAGAGCACTGAAGCCTTCTAGTGCTGGAAACTGTTTCTGCAGGAAAGCAATGGAGCCCTCAAGTGCCAGAAATATAGTTCTGCAAGAATGCACTGGAGCACTCCAGTGCAGGAAACTGGTTCTGCAGGAAAGCAATGGTACCCTCTAGTGCCGGAAACGGGTTCTGCAGGAAAGCTCTGGAGCCCTCAAGTGCTGGAAACTGGTTCTCTAGGAAAGCCTTGGAGCTCTCTAGTGCCGGAAACTGGTCGTGCAGGAAAGCACTGGCGCCCTCTATTACCCAGAACTAGTCGTGCAGGAAAGCAATGTCGCCCTCTAGTGCTGGAAACTGGTTCTGCAGGAAAGTACTGGCACCCTCTAGTGACAGAACCTGGTTCTGCAGGAAAGCAATGGCGCACTCTAGTGCCGGAAACTGGTTCTGCAGGGAAGCATTGGAGCCCTGTAGTGCCGGAAACAATTTCTGCAGGAGGGCACTGATGCCCTCTCTTGCCAGAAACTGGTTCTGCAGGAAAGCACTGGAGCCCTCTAGTGGTGGAAACTCGTTCTGCAGAAAATCACTGGAGACCTCTAGTGCCAGAAGCTGGTTCTGCAGGGAAGCACTGGTGCCCTCTAGTGTAAGAAACTGGTCCTGCAGGAAAGCACTGGCGCCCTCTAGTGCCAGAAACTGGTCCTTCAGGAAAGCACTGCAGGGCCATAGTGCCGAAAACTGGTCCTGCAGAAGAGCACTGGAGACTCCTAGTTCTGGAAACTGGGTTTGCAGGAAAGCAATGGAGCCCTCAATTGCCGGAAACTGGTTACGCAGGAAAGCATTGGAGCCCTCTAGTGCTGGAAACTGGTTCTGCAGGAAAGCACTGGAGCCCTAAAGTGCCGGAAAATTGTTTTGCAAGAAAGCATTGGAGCCCTCTAGTGCCG